>MU846077.1:0-127023 GCA_030867225.1 Colletotrichum caudatum
ACTACTACTACTACTACTACTACTACTACTACTACTACTACTACTACTACTACTACTACTACTACTACTACTACTACTACTACTACTACTACTACACCTGTACATCGCACATCACAACCCCTACTAAACGACCCCCGCCCCTGTGCCACACCCCTCGCACGTCGTCTACCGGGCCAGCCCCCCCCTGATGCTCGCCGTCCTTCCTGTTCTGGCAGACACTCGTCGCCCAACTGGGTCCTAGAGCAGGCCCCTTGACGTACTACGTGCGTGTGTGTGTGTGTGTGTGTGTGTCTGTCAAGCCGTGGGGGTTACGGATAGTCAGTCTTGGGAGCCCGCGAGGCCAAGGCCGCCACGTCACACACGCCCCAAACGCCGCCAGCCCACGTTCTTCTCAAAGAGCCTCAACACAACGACGCGGGCCGCAGCGGTGGCTGGCTCGCTCTCATTGTCCGGCACCTGGGTCACCGGGCTCCAGTACTCGGCCCCGAATGCCCGGACCAGATCCAACGTTTGTGTTACCCTTTGTCATTCTCTCTCTGTCTGTCACTCACTCACTCATATTCTCTCCATATCTCCGTCTCCGTCTCCGTCTCTCCGTCCCGGTGCGGCCTGCCTGCCTACCTACATACATGCCGGTATCGCCGCCGCCGGGCTAATTTGGAAAAAAACTAAACATGACATCTGTGGGACCCTCCCCCCCCCCATCCATCCTTATGCCTCTCGCCCGCCGCGAATCCATCATCACGGCGGCCCAAAGCTACCTCCTGGTGCTCGTGCTCGTCTTGGCAGAGTGGCCCTTTGGCGCGGATGCATGGTCGTCGAGCGGGTCCTCCTCGTCCCAACTTCCACCCCAATTTGGAGTCGAGACTCTCTCTCAGTCTGCCCTTGTCGTATGTACCCGCACAGCCGTCCAAGGGTCAGGGGGGAGTCCGGCAAACGAACTCGAGGGTGGCAGATGGCAACTATTTCTCTGTACGGATACACCACCCACCTCAGCTCGATAGGATAGGTACCAGAGAGAGGGATCTCCCCCCGCCAAGCCCACCCATCCCAGTCGGTCCTCGGACAAGGGGGGTGGTTGGAAACCTCGAGATATCCACACTCTCTCCCCCAGATACCGTCTCCAGTCGTCTCATACACGCACACTTGGTGTATTTTGGTTCACTCTCTCACACTCACACTCCCCCTGCCTCTCTCTCTCTCCCTCTCCCTATCACTCTCTCCAGTCCAACTGCACGTTCTCGTGTCTCCACCCGACTGATACCCTGTTCTCACCTCCAAACTCCAGTCCCAGTCGGTGTCTATTCTGAGAAACACTCGCTTTTTGGTCTGAAGATCCGGGCTCTTGTCTGCACGCCCTTCGGTCTCTCCAGAGGGACATATATCATCCCGTCCAAGACCACAATTCTAAGTTCTTGGTCCACCGGAGCTGGATTCCCCTTGGTCAGCGAAAGCAACTTTCCCTTATTGAGTTACATTTTTTTCATTTAGTTCCTTACCAAGTCCTTTTTTTCATCATCACCAACCCACATTTATTTTCACTTCGACAACATATATCTTCATCCCCCCCCTAGAGGTGACCCGAGTTGTTTCGTCCTCTTCATCAAAACAAGTCGACTACTCACTCGGCATTGCCGCTTATTACACCATCACCCCATCACCCTCCCCCCCCCTCCCTACCTAGACGAGCAAACGACTTATTCTCTGCGAGATTCGACGTACTGCTTATACAACAGCAACAACAGCAACAGCAACAACAACAAAAAAACATATAAAAAAAGAAAAAAGACAAAATCACATCCAAGATGGATCGTAGGGATCCGACGAGCTCGGCCTGGACGGAGTCTGCGGTGTCCACACGCAAGAACTCGGCGGAATGGCAAACGTCGAGGCCAAACTCCCCCAAGCTGGCACCGCTGGACATGAAGTTCGACAAGGGCAAGATGATGATGGGTGACAAGGAGACCAACGTCACGCCAATCATCGAGAAGGGCGCCTCGCCCGCCCACGACGCCCACGGCCACGGCCACGGCCACGGCCACATCGACATCAACGACCCGAACCGGCCGAGGATGTCCTGGAAGGCCCGCCTCCACCACTTCACGTGGGCGTGGTACACGCTCTCGATGAGCACGGGCGGCCTCGCCCTCCTCATCTTCGCGCAGCCGCACCAGTTCCCCGGCCTGCGCCAGATCGGCACCGTCGTCTACGTCATCAACCTCATCGTCTTCGTCCTCATCAGCTCCGCCATGCTCGCCCGCTTCTTCCTGTACCCGGGCGACTTCAAGAAGTCGCTGACGCACGAGCGCGAGGGCTTCTTCTTCCCGACCTTCTTCCTGTCCATCGCCACCCTCATCACCAGCACGAGCCGCTACGCCATCCCCGAGAACGACGAGACCCTCGTGTGGGCCGTCCAGGTCGCCTTCTGGGGCTACCTCATCGTCACCCTCATGCTCGCCATCGGCCAGTACAGCTTCGTCTTCGCCCGCCACAACTTTGGCCTGCAGACCATGATGCCCACCTGGATCCTGCCCATCTTCCCCATCATGCTCACCGGCACCATCGCCTCCGTCATCGCCGACACCCAGCCCGAGATCGCCGCCGTGCCCATCGTCGTCGCCGGCCTCACCTGCCAGGGCCTCGGCCTGTCCGTCGCCGTCCTCATGTACGCCCACATGGTCGGCCGCCTCATGTCCGCCGGCCTGCCCAACCGCGAGCACCGCCCCGGCCTGTTCATGAACGTCGGCCCGCCCGCCTTCACCGCCCTCGCCCTCATCGGCATGGCCAACGGCCTGCCCAACAACCTCGACCCCGACCGCGACGGCATCATCATCGACGCCGGCATCATCCGCACCATCGCCCTCATGTCCGCCATCTTCCTCTGGGCCCTCGCCGCCTGGTGGTTCGGCATCGCCACCATCGCCACCATCTCCTCGCCCCCCGTCTACTTCCACCTGGGCTGGTGGGCCATGGTCTTCCCCAACACCGGCTTCACCCTCGCCACCATCACCATCGGCAAGCAGCTCGGCAACGAGGCCGTGCAGTGGTTCGCCACCGGCATGAGTGTCTGCCTCCTCCTCGCCTACTTCTACGTCCTCTACAACCACGTCAGGGCCGTCGTCGTCCAGGACATCATGTACACCATGAGGGACGAGGACTTTAACGACCACTGAACGAGCGCCGGGGTTCGGCGTGCGTGTGAGAGGGGTTTGCCTGTGTGCGTGTGTGTGTGTGTGTTTGAAGCAAAAATGGTTTCGACAGAGGGCGCGCTTTGACCGAGCGATGGGAGCCGCCCACCGGAGAAAGAAATTACAAGAAGGATTTGGGTTTACATGGTCAATCACAAGCGGTTTGTTTTCTCCAGCCGAACCAGAGGCTTGGATCTGGGAAGAAGGGTTTTTTTCATGGCAATATTTCCGCTCTGGCCGAGCGAAGTGGCGTTATCATTTTTGGGTGAGAAGGGGTTGGAAGGGGGAGAAGATGGGGGGGGAAAACCCCCTCCCCGACAGCATATCATCATCATCATCATCAGCGTCAGAGAAGCGCGCGGATTCCAGAATGGATTCTTTTTTTTCTCTTTTTTTTTTCATATATATAAATCCGAATACCCCCTTCGCTGTCTCTACCTGTCTTGAGTTCCTTTTACTACTTGGTCCATTGTCTCTTCGAATGCCCTTCTCCATCACGGGAGAGAGAGAGAGTATGTGAACTTGGAGCCACGGGGGGGGGCGGGGGGAGGATTCGGTTTGGTCGTCGCACCACCTTGGACTTATTTCATACACCATAGAGAGATCAGACGCGTGGAACGGCACACCTATAGAGGAAACACTCGACGAAGTGTGCTCCAGATAAATCAAATAAGTTGCTGCTCACACGAACTCTATTCGCCGCCTGACCCTCTCCCACCCCCCCCCCCCCCCAAGCTCTCAGACGTGTTCCTCTTGTCCTTCCTACACACACACGCACACGCACACACGCACACGCACACCCCTTTCGTGCATGACAGCATGTCCAAATCAAGCAATGAAGAAGGTCTCTTGCGGCCGCTTAGTCAACATCTCGCCGTCCATCACCCCGTCGCAGTACGCCTCGCCGACGAAACAGAACCCCACCGTCCCATCTCCGGACGGTCTCAGCACGTACGGGATCCGAGAGCCGAGCAGCACCACGACCACGTCGCCCGGGCGCGCGCCGCCCGGGGCCATCCCCACGTACCCCAGCCTCGTCACGTACGGGCGCTTGCCCGTCATGATGTCCATGTTGTTGCTGTAGCTGCCCGCCCCCGGGAGCATGCGGCCGAACTCGTCCTGCCGCTGCTGCCGTAGCTCCGGCGGCACGGACTGGAAGCCGCCCGCGACGACCAGCGAGTGGGTGGCGAGGCAGGCCTCGTAGTCGTCCCCGTCGGCCCGCGCGGCGCGGTTGTAGCCGCCCCCGGCGGTCCAGTACATGTCCCCCACGGGCACCCTCCACGCGGCCTCGGCCCGCCTCTCGCTGCTCTCGTAGATGTCGTCGCGCCGCCCGCCGCCGCTCCTCGCGGACGACTCGTCGCAGAGGGCCTTGACGGCCCGCAGGTGGTCGACGCGGGCCGCCTTGCCCGCCTCCCACGTCCACACGCCGCCCGTCTCCTCGATGACGTCGACGGCGAGGCCGCGTATCCCGAGCACGCACGGGTCGTCCGTGTGCACCACCTCGACCGTGCTGTCGCCCGCCGCCCCTATGCTCAGCCCGTCCTGGTCCTCGAACACGGCCATGTACGAGCGCGCCAGCGTCGGCCTCCAGTCCGGGACCCAGGACGGCAGCCCGTCGACGTCCTTTGGGGGCTGCGAGAAGGAGAGCGTCTCGACGCGGCCGGCGCCGACGAGGGCGCGCGCGGCCTCCACGAAGGCGGGACGGCAGTCCCGGGAGGCGTAGTCCGGCACGATCCGCAGCCGTTCCGCATCCACGGCGACGCTGAGCAGGCCGTATATCCGGGCCCGCGGCAGCGTCGCCTCGGCTTCCCCGTCGACGTACGCCTTCTTCAGGACCTTGTACAGGTCGTCCCCGGGCCCCTCGCCCCTGACGAAGTTGCGCCTCCGGCGCCGTATGGTCATCAACGAATTGAACCGGCGATCCGAGGCTTTGACCCTCACGTCGAGGTGCACGGGGTCCTCCGGGTTCGCCGCGTAATGCTCCTTCACGCCCTCGTCGATTATCAGCGTCGCCAGGGGCAGCAGGTCCAGGTTCAGCATCCTGGACCCGCACAGGAAGAACGTGTCGGGGCACAGGGCCTGCTCCTGTATCGTCCACACGCGGCCGAACCAGGGCCTCGCGTTCCAGGCGACCATCGCCTCCATGACGGCGTCGAACGCCGGCACCGCCCTCTCCTGCAGGGCCTGGAACCGCGCCGCCTCCGGGTCGCGGGCGTCGCGGTTCCCCAGCATCGGGTACAGGAGCGGGAGCCGCTCTCGGTTGAGGTAGCCCTCGAGGCCGGCGTCGCGGGCCTCCTGGCCGACGTCCTCCAGGCACTCCATCAGCGCGTCGGAGCCGTCCGCGGCGGGGCCGAGCCAGACGAGGACGAGCTCGGCCCCGCTGTAGATCTGCGCCATGAGCGGCACCTGCCGGCTCTTCTCCGCGGCGTCCGCCTGGTTGATGCAGATCTGGTCCACCCAGAGGGTGACGGGCTCGTCGTCCTGGCGGAGATGGCGCAGCGCCGTGTCGAGGGAGGCCGTGATGCCGAGGCGCGCGCCCCCAATGTCGATGCTGTGGGACTTGTCCTGCGGTCCCCAGACGTACGAGAGCGCCTTGTAGGGCCGCGGGGTGGCGACTGGGGTGGTTGAGACGGCGCACCGCAGCGGGCTCGAGCGGCGTGCGGCGCGTCCGAGCTCGTCTTCGTCTGGAGAACCTGCCCCCCCCGGAAGAGGGTGCAGAAGCGGCGCCTGTGACGTGTCTGGACGGATAGAGTTCGAGAACCCTGATGTGAGTTGACGCCGACGGCAGGCGTGCCTTGTCGTCGTCGTCGTAGTTGAAGCGAGCGCTCCGCCGACTCGGCAACGTCGGCATCGAAGCCATGGTTTGCCCGTGATGGGTGGTGATGGGACAACACCGAGCGCGGCTATCCCAGATCGATGCAAGGGGACGCTCGAGCGCAAGTGTCAGGGAGCGGACGGCGTGGTGTTCAGATCTCCAGGGTCTGCTCTTCAAGTACGCCCCCCCTCTCCCCCTCCCCCCCCTCTCTCTCATGGTAACACACGCCTGCTTTTGGTACATGTCGGGGCTGGCTTCATGGTCGGCCGAGGGTCGGAGTCATGATAATATACATTTTGAATTTGTCAGTTAAACTATTGACCGCGCCACTGCGGGATGTCCTGGACTACATACGTCAAACGGGCGAACCCGAACCAATGTGCGGCAGAGTTCGCTGTGAAGTCAGTCCGAGTTGACAGGTTTCCGTATACACTCGTCAGATAGAAAATCCATTTCCATGGAAGCTAACGGCAATAAGCAAAGGCGGTTGCCAGAATAAGCTAGCGTATCGACCTCGTATCAAGTCCCTTGGTTGATAGAAGCGTTTCATAGGTCGGCCTGAATCGAAACGGTGTTTCTATTCGACGAGTGTCCGCAGTGTGCGGTTTTGCTCTCAGCCGCACCGCGCTACTGCTTGCTTCCAGACCGGGATCACGCGGGGAAATGGCAAGTTGCATGAACAGCTGAGGTTTTGGCTGCTTCGGCGCAGTACACGGCACGATGCTGGAAGGATCTCCGAGAACGAGTTGAAGTGCATGTGAACCACCCACAGCAAGGCCCATCTTGAAACAGAACCAGAGATGCTTGGTGCTTTTATGGAATGTATCAGTGTTTGAAATACCATTTGAACAGTGACGGATGACCTATCAGAGGGGGGGGGGGGATTCGTGACTTACAGTCGAGTTTGCGCTCCAAAAGTCAACGGCGGCGTCGGTGATGGGCTGACAGGTCCTGACGTCCACGACCTGGGTGTCGATGGCCATCTTGACGCCGCTCTCGCCCTCGGTCAGTCCTCCGCGGACTTCTTCGCCCTTGACGTCTGGAGAGAATGGGTCAAGACAGACACTGATCGTGGGGGGGGGGAGGGGAAGCTTCTTACATGGAGGGCCCTTTGGTCTGCTCGGGCGTCAGCATGCACGCTCCGGAATCCGCAAACAGTTCCGGGGCCGGCGCGTGCTCGTTGTAATCCTTGTTGACGCGGTGGTCCTTGTCGAGGGCCGCGTTGAAGTCCCGCCCGTGGATGATTGGACTGGGAGAAGAGCGAGCTCTGGATCAGCGACGTACAACTTTGAAGTAGTCGGCGTCTCGCTCACATGTCTCTGACGCCCCCTCGGCTTACGCAGCCGTTGCAGCTCGTCTGTCCGCCTCTCGATGGCTCGCTTGACAAACCCGGGGGCGGAGAAGGCTTCGGCGCAGCGGTCCAGAGACCGTCTGTACCAGGGTTGCGCCGAGTGTTGGAATTGTCTTTCCCCGGAGCCGTGCGGATGCGCCAGCCCCAACGGGGTGGCCAGCAGCGTGTGGGGGAGAATGTTCCCGACTATCATGCTTGGTGGTTCGGGCATCAAGAAGGTAAACACGGCTATCGCAGCTTCGTTTATGGCTGCTCGGCGAGCAGTCGTCCTTTGGTTAGTTCAAAGCATGCCTTGTATACATATCTATATATGCATATAGACCCGGAACCCCCTCGCACGAGACACTCACTGTGCTTGTCGCCCGATGCGTGACCACAGGGTGGCAACACGAGGTTGTCAAGATAACACGCACAATGAAGCAACCATGTGCGGTGGCCATACATCGTCATTCCGGCTCCTATCAATCTGGCTAACAAGCAACTGCTACCACAGCGCCCTCCACATAATTGCCCGGTGTGTAGCGGCTAAACTCCATCATGTCGGTAGTTGGACTTGGAGGCCTCGTTTCGAGAGCCAAGGCGAGGGCGTTTAACCGCGACACTTTAGCCCGCGGGGAGTAGCCCTTTTCTGGGGGGGAGGACATGAAACTCCCTGATCCAATCGGTCCCGGCGCCGGATGGGCATTTGATGAGCTGGGTAGCTGCATGTGAGCGAAGGGGGATCGTGAGACACTTGCTGCAAGGTGACCTTGTGTCGATCTAAGCCGGGCTATGATATGCAGTGACGTTATTGAGAATGAGGCTATCTAACTTGACGTATCCAAGTACATAACGAAAAGTACGAAACAAAAAAAAAAGGGACAAAAGAGACCAAGCAGCAGAGAACCGCCCCATGTAGTGAAGCAACATATCCCCAATCCCCGACCCCCTCAAGCCGACCTCCGTCCCAGAGACTCCTACCACCACGAATTCGTCCAAAGCCTGCCCTGTCGTACGGGGCTCGAGCTGACCAGAGAGATGGATCGCGGCTCTAGACGATGCTGGCTAGGATCTCGGGGCTCAGGACCAGCCCGCGCAGGCTCTTGTAAAGGTCGTTGCCTTCTGCGCCGCCTTCGATCAGGTCCCGGATCTCCGTCGCGCTGATGTCGAGAGGCTCGGCGTCGGCCGGGACGAACCGCACCCACACGCTCTCGTCCCATATGACGTTGCAGACCTTGACCGCCCTCTTCTCCGCCTGTGCCACCAGGGCCGAGGCGGACGAGTCCCGAGTCGCGTCGTCCGAGGGCCCCCCTGCGGCGCGCCCCCCGGCGACTCCCACGTCCTGCTAGGGCGTGAAGGAGCGGGGGAGCGCGCAAAGCGACCCGTCGGGCTCGACGAGGTCGCTCGACCTGCCGGCGTCGCTGGTGATGGTCTCGTGGCAGCCCCACCACCACCCGTCGTATTCCTCGAGGCGCCCGATGTAGTCCGACCCGACGACGGCGGTGAACTGGATCTCGAACCCGTCCGCCCCGGCCGCCTTCTCCAGCCTCCTGCGCAGCCGGCCCCACGCGTCGGTGCTGCCGTCGTGCACCCACCACTCGGGCATGAACCGCGGGTCCGATCGCCAGAGGCGCGCCCGCTCGCGCTTCGACAGGACGAGGCTCTGGCCCTTCAGCCCGCACTTGGCCTCCAGGGCGACGTCGTCGACGGGGAGGATGACGGCCGCGACGGCGTTGATGTCCCGGCTCTCCTCGAAGGCGCGCCGGAGGAGGTTGTGGTGGCCGAGGTGGGGGGGGGGTTGAAGCACCCCGTGTAGAGCAGGACTCTGTTCTTTTGTCCCCTTTTCAGGAGGGGCTGGTCCTCGGTGTTGAAGATGCGATCATGTCCGTCGGGGGCGTGGTGGTGGCGGCGTGTGCGGTGATGCGTTGCGATGTATCTGCCCAACTCGGCGGTCTGGTCTTCCGTCCCGACCATCCTGTGCCTTGCTCGGTGCGGTAGTGAGAGAGACGAATCGGTAGTAAAAGGGCCAAGGTTCGACGGCGAAAGCGAGGCTTCTGAGAGCGAAGATGAAAAGGGCAGGGCTGTGTATGACTTACGAGGAGGAGGAGGAGGAGGAGGAGGAGGAGGAGGATGACTTTGCTTGGTTTCTGTGCCTGCTCTTGCAAACCCGTCAAGATGGAAATCCTCGCAGCTATTTAACCGTTGGAAGTTCCGCCGTCGGGTTGCTCAGCTTCTCTGGGTATTCGCCCGTTATACATGGTTCGGATCCGTCGCCGGCCTTGAGGCCGCCCGGCCCGTTTCAGAAGGCAACGTCTTACAAAAGGCGGCCCATCAGTAGACCGTGGAACCTGCCCATCTCGAGAGGCCAGGCAATGGTCAAAGAACGAGCAATGCCGTGAGTCCAGGACAGAAGAATGCTCCTCCGGAGACAAGGCGTTTCTTTCATGACAACATTAATGACAACGGCTGGCACTGAGCTTCGGTAGCAAGCCCTCCAAAGACGGTCGAGAGCCGTGTGTTTGGGCCTCGTCTTCCAAGGGAGAAAAGGTCAAAGAAAAGGAGAGAGAGCAGAAGGATGAACCTGTATTGCGACTACACTATGGCGATTTCCAATCATCCAGGGCTCCTGGGTCGGCGGACGAGTTACTGGCCGACCCGTCTCCCGCCATCTCGCTACTTGCATTGTGCTGGACTGATGTCAAGACGTGTCTGTCTGCCTGCCTTGCGAGCATGTCGCCGGTCCGGAGCCGGTTCCCCCCTCTTACCCCTCTTACCCCTCTGGCCCCGGGGATTTCCTTGTCGCCGGAGCTGCGCCGCCAAGTCGCGATGTAACGCGTGCTGCGCATACAAAGGCAAAATGGCCCTTTAAACTTTCAGGTTTCGGAGCGCCGCAGAAAGTCACCCCATCCAACAATGGGCTTCTCCGCCGGAAGCGCGCTGGTCTGGTGGTGACTGGTCAGTGGCGGGGGTTTCCAAACAAGGATGGACGTGGTCAAGGTTTGCACATCAAGTGTATCCGGAGTAGATCGCCAGTTGAGACTCGGTCGTTGTCGGGGTCGGCTATCGGTTGTGTGCTGGTGTTGAGCAAAGAGGCAGATGTTGAAGCGACAAAACAAGGTGCGCGAGTCTGCGGGCGAATGAATCCAATGCCGGTGAGGAGATGATCGGCTGGTATGCTTATGTAATATGAGGGGGGGGGGCCATACCCCCCCCTAGGTACGTATCTCAGCAGATGGATGACTAAAGATGATCGGCTGCGTAAACCACCCTTTTCGCCTTATTATGTAACAATGTGCCGGACGCACGGAAGCGCCGGGAGTCAAAGCTAGGAGCGGGAGCGGCAGCGGGTGCCCCTCCGTGACTCCGCCACACACCCCTGCTGAAGAAGCTCGCGCGGGGCACTGAACAGGTAAAGAACCGGACATCGGGACCCCGCACCACACATACACGATTCATTACCTACAAGTAGCCCAAGAGGTCGTCTAGAACATCAGCGCTCTCCTTTCTCCTGATCTTCCTCTTACTCCTCTCTCTCTCTCTCCCTCTTCTCTATACATACCTTACCCCCCCCCCCCGTCTTGCAGCATCGCTCGCTCGCTCGGCTCTCAAATCACCGTCTCAACCATGGCGGCCTCCCCTCTCAGAATCGGCTACGTGCCCGAGCACTTTTCCACCCCCCTCCACTTCGCCAAGCAGCACTTCGGCCTCGATGCCACCCTCATCCCCTTCCCGTCCGGCACCGGCCACATGATCACCGCCATCCGCGGCGGCGAGATCGACGTCGCAATCGGCCTGACCGAGGGCTGGATCGCCGGCCTCGGCAAGGAGGACGCCCCGGGAGACGGCGGCTACCGTCTCGTCGGCACCTACGTCGACACCCCTCTGTGTAAGTGTCTTTTCTTCTTCTTTTTTTCCCCCATCCGAGACCAGCCAGATACACCCGGCCCGCTAACACACCGCAGGCTGGGCCATCTCCACCGGCGCCAAGCGCCCCGAGATCGAGTCGGTCGAGTCCCTCAAGGGCGGCAAGATCGGCGTCTCGCGCATCGGCTCCGGCAGCCAGATCATGGGCTTCGTCCTCGCCGACCAGCGCGGCTGGCTGACACCCTCGTCGCCCCAGCCCTTCTCCGAGACGGTCATCCTCAACACCTTTGAGAACCTGCGCAACGCCGTCAACTCGGGCGCCGCCGACTTCTTCATGTGGGAGCACTTCACCTCGAAGCGCTACTACGACTCGGGCGAGATCCGCCGCGTCGGCGACATCTACACCCCCTGGAGCAGCTGGAAGATCGTCGCCTCCACCGCCCTCGCCCGCGACGACGGCGCCGGCGGCCAGCGGCTCGACCCGCGCGTCAGGGACCTCTTCGCCAGGCTCGACAAGGGCATCCGCCACTTCAACGAGAACCTCGACGAGGCCGTCGCGTACATCGCCGCCAACCTCGACTACTCCGAGGCCGACGCCCGCGAGTGGCTCAAGACGGTCAAGTTCACCGACGGCGTCGAGGGCGTCAAGCCCGAGGTCGTCCAGAGCACCGTCGACATCCTGAGGAAGGCCGGCGTCCTGGTCGAGGGCAAGGGGCGGCAGCCGGAGGCCATGGTGGTCAGGGACTAAAGAAGGGGGAGGGGAGGCTTTGTTTTAATCCACCCCACCACGGGAATGAAGAAAGAAAAAAGTAAAATAAATGTGCAAGCTCAACGGTTTCCCAGCCCGTCGTGAAAAAAAAAAAAGAAAAAAAAAGAGTCGTGATGCCAAAATGCTTCAATTTGTCCTCATTTGTGCTCCCGAAGCGTAGTCCAGACGATGATGCTAGGGTATCTACCATTTGCCATGGTTGCCTTTTTTTCTCTTCTCTTTTCTTTTCTTGATGATCCGTCAACAGTCGAATCTTTTTTGCCTCGTTCGTACAACCCCCCCTTACGCGGCCTCGGCCTTCTTGCTCTTCTTCCTCTTGCCCTTGCCCTGGAGCAGTTCGCGCTTCTCCTGCTTGCGCGTCTCCTTGTCCTTGGCCCCGATGACGCCCGTCTCGGCGCCGCACGGCCACTTTGCGAGCGCCGCCGCCTCTTCCTCCTCGCTCCACTCCCGCGGCAGCACCGCGAACACGAGGTAGGACGTGTGCGTCTTCAGCTCCGGCTCCGCGCGGTGGATGACCCGGCCCTGAAGCCAGGGCTTGCCCGCGTTGGGGTCGTCCTCCCGGGCGTCGCCGTCGCCGCCATCGCCGTTCGTCGCCTCCGCCACCGCCGCCGCCCGGTCCACGTCCATGGCGGTGCCGCCGTCGCCGCCCGCGGCCGGCGAGTCTTCGGCCGAGTTGGGGTCCGCCGAGGTGTGGTACTCCCTCGTGCGGCGCTCAATCTCCCGCAGCTTGCCGACCGCCTCCCTGACGTCGCGGGCGACGGGCGGGATGCCGCGGTCGGGCTGGCCGTGGCCGGCGCGGTCGCGGATGACGTTGAGCTTCTTGTGCGAGATCTCAACCATGTCGATGTCCACCCAGCCCATCGTCCGCATCGTGTTGATCGTCTTCTGCACCTGCTCGATGCAGGGCGAGAAGGTGCAGATGTAGACCGACTTGTTCGGGTTCAGCGGCGACACCCATTCCGCCGGAGGCGGCGGCGGCGCGGCATCCTTGTCGTCGTTTTGGAGCGCGGCCGCGGCGGTGGCGGGCGGCGGCTTCCGTCTCGAGAGGTGGCGCAGGGCGTCCCAGGGGGCGGGCAGGTCGAGGAACACGGAATCGGCCTCGGGGCTCTTGCCGTCGACGAGGAATCCGCCGTCGTAGACGTCGCGGTGCGAGAGCTTGACGATGCCTTCCAGCCCGTGCGCCTCGATCTCGACCTGCATCTTCTCGTACCGGTCCCTGTTGAACTCGAAGCTGAAGACCTTGCCCTTGCGCCGGGCGTCGCTCTCGGGGTAGCCATTGTAGACGGCGCGTGCCGAGGCGTGCGTGAAGCTGCCGCTGCCGGCGCCGGCCTCGATCAGCCGTGTGCCGGGACGGGCTCGTATGCGCTGGAGGATGTAGCTGTAATCGGGGGTGTAGACCACCTGCGTGCGGTGGGGCAGGCCGGCGGTCCATAGCTCGGCGGTGGGCTGGAGGATGTGGACGAAGCCGCTCGCGGCGGCGGTGGCCTTCTTGACGGGCGCGCTCGACTCCGTTTCAGCGTCGTCGGCGGTGGCGGTGGCGGCGGCGGCGGGCGTGGACGCGTCGGTCTCGTCCTCCAGGATTCTCTTGCGCTTGCGGCCGCGGGAGCCGGTATCGACGACGGAGGCGCGGATCTGCGAGCCCCACGGGACGTTGATCAGTGTGGAGTGAGGGAAGGAGCCGAAGCGGGTGTTGAGGACGGCGCCTTCGGCGTAGCCGTCGACGGCACCGGTCGAGTCTCGGAGGATCAGGGGGACGAGGTTGTCACGCGAGAGCTGGACGATGGCGAGGGAATTGGCCGATGTCCTAGGACCGGGCTCGAGAAAAGGCGAGGGCTTCGCCATGTCAATGGCTTCGTTACGGTCGAGACCAAGTGCTGCTGCTTGCTGGCGCCGGGGATGGGAAACAAGCGAGCAATGACTACCCGAAAGACGAGACGAGAAAAAAAAAAGGGAAAAAAAAAAGGTCGGATGCAAGAACATTTGGGAAAAGCAAAAACTTGGCGAGGCTGAGGAATGGATGGATGGGAAAAAGTTTAATGTGGCTTGACGCGGGGCACATGTGGCTGGTGGGCTCACCTTCGTTCCATGTTCCAGCCACTCAGACGATGACGCCACAGTCCCACGGGCTGCAAGGCTGAAGAATGGCGTGGTGTCAAGCCCACCCCTTTGTACTATGTACTATGTGTACCATGTAATATGTACCATATACTATGTACCGTGTACCATGCACCTTATGTGCTACCATGTATGTAGTATTTTCTGATGGGTGAGACTTACTTGGCCCTTACTCGGTCGAATCCCCTCCCTTCCTCCCTCCGTCCCTCCCTCCCTCAGCATTTTGAGTCACTCACCTCGAGAAACCCCCCCCCCCCCCACGTTGAAGCCTCCCCCCGTCCGTCCTCCCTCGGCCTTCTCATGATTCTCTCCCCGACTTCCATTCTCTTCTATACTGGATGAATCGCCTCTTTAGACTCACCAGGTTTTCTGTTACTCTCCTCTCAACTCAGATACCCGCCACCCTTCGATTCTCTAGGAGGTCCTGCGCCAGCGTCGCGACCATGGAGTCGTTGAAGCTGCACAACTCGCTGAAACCCGGCCAGCCGGTGCCCTTTACGCCCATCAACCCAGGAAAGGTCTCGTGGTACGCCTGCGGGCCTACCGTCTACGACAAGAGTCACCTGGGCCATGCGCGCAACTATGTCTCGACCGACATCATCCGGCGCATCATGATGCACTACTTTGGCGCCCATGTCAAGTTTGTCATGAACATCACTGATGTCGACGACAAGGTTGGTTGGTCCCTCGTCTGCCTGACTGACCTGCACCGCTCTTTCGACCACAGGGCCCCAGAGTTGACCGGTCGTCTTTTTGTCGTAGATCATCATCAAGGCCCGCAGGCAACGCTTGCTCGAACTCGAAAAGCAAAAGAGCTACTCGCAAGACGAGCTGGCCGAGCTTGCCCTCACAGCGTTCCGCGCATACGCCGAAAAGAGCCTGCCCCTCCTCCGACCCGCCGACCTCGACGAGAACAACTACCTCGAGAGGAGAGACGGCGCATATGGCAAGGTCCTGGCCGGTGGCACCCTGACCGGAGAGGGCAAGCCCGGCGACGACGAGGCCAAGACGAAGATGCACATCAGCAACATGGACAACGCCGCGTTTGCCATCAAGGACAAGAAGTTCTACCCCGGCATCGACGAGATCCTCCTGCCCTACCTCGACTCCCTCTACAAGGAGACCATCGACACGAGCGACCAGACCATCTTCACCGACCTCACCCAGAGCATGGAGCGCGAGTTCTTCGACGACATGGACGCCCTCAACTGCCTGCGCCCCGACGTCATCACGCGCGTCACCGAGTACGTGCCCCAGATTGCCGACTTCGTCGCGCGCATCGTCGACAAGGGGTTCGCCTACGAGTCGGACGGCTCCGTCTACTTCGACATCGCGGCTTTCGAGAAGGCCGGCAACACGTACGCGCGCCTGCGCCCGGGCAACCGCAACGACAAGTCGCTGCAGGAGGACGGGGAGGGCGCCCTGTCCAAGAACCTGGGCGAGAAGCGCAACGAGGGGGACTTTGCGCTGTGGAAAAGGTCCAAGAAGGGAGAGCCGTACTGGGACAGCAGATGGGGCCAGGGCCGCCCCGGCTGGCACATTGAGTGCTCCGTCATGGCTTCCGACATCCTCGGGGCGCAGATGGACATCCACTCGGGCGGCGTCGACCTGGCCTTCCCCCACCACGACAACGAGCTGGCCCAGAGCGAGGCCTACTACGTCGACAACTCCAAGGGGGAGCACACATGGGTCAACAACTTTTTGCACATGGGCCACCTGTCCATCTCGGGGTCCAAGATGTCCAAGTCGTTGAAGAACTTCCAGACCATCCAGGACGCTCTCGCGACGACGTACACGTCGAGGGGCATGCGCATCGTCTTCCTCATGGGCAAGTGGAACGACGGCGTCGAGATCTCCCCGGACATGAGGGCCCAGGCCTCCAGCTGGGAGGCCATGATCAACGTGCGAGCCCTCCCTCCCTCCCTACCTACCTACCTACCTACCTACCCACATCCAAATTCCAGAGCCGACGGCTAACCATTTCTGCAGAACTTCTTCACCAATGTCAAGGCCCTTGTTGCGGATGCAGGCGCGTCAACAACGCCTGGAGTCGAGTCCTTGTCCATATCCGAAAAGCCGTCGTCGGGTACCCTTGTATCCGAGCTGGAGGGGGCCAAGAACGACCTACACGCCGCCCTTAGCAACTCCTTCGATACCCCGCAGGCGATGCGCGTGATTCAGGAGCTGGTCAGCGAGGCGAACAAGGTTGTGGTTTCCCAGGAGGCCGAGGCGAACCTGCCGGCGCTTGTTGCCGTCGCCCGCTGGATCACCAAGATTCTCGGAACCTTTGGCCTCGACGAGAACGCCACGGCGCCGTACGACGACGGCCTCGGGTGGGCCGCCCCGGCGTCCGAGGCGGACCTGGACCCCAAGACGGTGGTGCAGCCGTACGCGGCCGTGTTCCAGAGCGTCAAGTCGGACGTGGAGGCGCTCAAGCTCTCGGCCGAGTCGGTTTCCGAGCTGCTGAGCCAAGACCCGGAGGCGGAGCTGTCGTCCCTCGCCGACAAGGGCGTGCGCGACCCCGAACAGCTCGCGCTCCCCTACCTGCGGGCGGCCTCGAGGCTGCGCGACGAGCTCCGGCGCATCGTGTCGACCGCGGCTCCCGAGACGAAGAAGGCCATCCTCTCCCTCACGGACCGGATCCGCGACGAGGACCTCACGAAGCTGGGCGTGTACCTGGACGACCGGCCGGACGGCAAGTCGTCGCTGATCAAGTTCGTGCCGGCGAGCGAGCTGATGGCGGCTCGGAACGAGAAGCTGGCCAGGGAGGCGGAGAAGGCGCGGGCCAAGGAGGAGGCGAAGCGGGCGCGCGAGCAGGCGGAGAAGGACAAGTGGGAGAAGGCCAAGGTGCCGCACACGGAAATGTTCAAGGGCGACGACAAGTACGGCGAGTGGGACGCCGAGGGCCTGCCGACGAAGCTCAAGGACGGCAGCGACGTGCCCAAGAGCCAGCTCAAGAAGCTGCAGAAGCAGTGGCAGAGCCAGAAGAAGGCGCACGAGGAGTATCTGGTAAAGTTCGGCGGCGGTAAATCATAGACCGGGGGGGTTTGCTTCGGAGCTCATGGCTAGCGTCTTTTTTTTATTTTTCTTCTTCTCTCTCTCCCCTTCCAAAAACATGAGAAAAAGCAGGTAAATCTTGACCAAGTTGTTGTGAGGACGTGATTGGGGGTGGGCGGCTCTAGTCCGCAGCGGTGAGGCAAAGTTTACGCGGCAACGGGTTCGAGCCATGGAAGCAAGCAAGCGAGCGAGCAAGCTAGCTAGCAAGCCGGCAAGCGAGCTAGCAAACCAGCAAGCAAGCAAGCTAGCCGACGCTCACGGCGGGGTAGACACTTTTGGCGTACGAAGCTACCATGACGTGACGGAAAGGCCAACTGAACTGGACGAGCGAGCATCAAAGAGCGAGCTAGAAGCTTGGGGCTGAGCGGGCGGGATGCCGGACCCCTGAAACTAGACCCTGCCAAGCCGGGGAGGCCCTCGGACGGTGCGGCGATTCCCGCTGCTTGCCAAGAAATGCGATCGCATGTGCCTGGTTTTCTTCTGCGTGGCTGTTTAAGGCGTCATGCGTGTTGGAGAATAGAGACGGGGAGGGGGAGAGTTGGGGAGATTCCGGCTTCTTGCAGGCCGCTTCGGTCCATTTCGGTACATGGTATGTAGACATGTATGTAGACAAGCAGCATCAGTGTCGAGAAGCCTTGATCGAAGGCGCTCATCAAACCGATAGGGGGGCGGGGGGAGGGCAACACAAGCTCCTCTCGTAGAGAAACCGGTAGGTACATCTATCTTTCTGGGAGGGACCTGGAGCAGTGATCAAGCGCGTACCGAAAGCTGTGTGTGTGTGTGTGTGTGTGTGTGGCGGCTTTCCAATGCACGGTGTTGAACCTTGAGCATGACGATGCGAAAGAAACCGGCTTCCCCAGGTTGGCCAGATTCAGCATGGGCGCCGCGGCGGCGGCGGCGGCACGTACAAGACACGGCAGCAAACGGGCTGTCTCGGGGAACAGGGACGGACGGACGGAGGGAGGCCTCGCTCGATCTGCGCGGTGAGGGGTTTTCCAACACGTCGTCCACATTCACGGAACCTGCGTGGTACGTGGTCTAGTACAGCCTTCAGGCACAGTTTACTCCTCTCCCGGCCATTTGTCCGTATTGCTATTGCCTGCTATTGTATCGCGTCGAGTATCCCAGGGCATGATGATACTCGTAGAGTTTTCCCCCGGCTGGATCACTGTTGCCGTGTGTGTACCAGGCAACCTCACGAGGAATCCACCGCCGTGTAAAACTGTACCTTGGTTCGTGCTGCCCGCTCCTCGGAGAAACAGATGTCTCTGAGACGCTCGCCGTACTAGGGAGAGCGGGGGGGGGGGGGGTTAGGGCTTCCGCTGACACGTCATGACACGATGATGTCGGTGAGGGGGGGCGCAAAAGGGGACTCGCGAGCCCACCATGGCCTTGACGTATGCAGGGCCAATGTATGCGAGTCCACCGTACTGTTGTAGAAAGTTGCCCGTCCTAGACTCTTTGAGGCTTAGAGGACGACAAAGCTGGAACCGATCGACGCTAAGACGGCAGCTCAGGGGGGAGGGGAGGTCGTGGAGCTGCCGGTTAGCCGGGACGGGTCAAGCTTTCTTGGCCCCGAGGCGGCATATCCCGGTCATTTCCATCTTCAGCCCAGCAGGGGTTGCTGATGCAGCAATGCCGAGCGAAGCTCCCCGAGGAATTCGCTTGACCGGATTCGCTACAAGCGTGTGTATGTGAGAGAGAGAGAACGTGTGTGTGTGAGAGTGTGAGAGTGTGGCTTTTTTCCACATGTTCAAGCCCTCCCCCCATCTCACGAGCAACACTTCAGACAGACCACACAGCATTCGTGCCCGTCAGGGTTCGTTCGTCCTGTGTTGCTCAGTAACTGGGCCGCTGGCACTCACTCTGCCTCCCAAATGTTTCCCAGCGGCCTCCCGATGGCCCTCGCTGCCTTTCCAAATGGGAAAAGGGAATCGAAGCGGCCAACCAGCCCCCATGTTCCGTGCCAAGGAAAAGCCTATCTCGAACCCTCGGGCCTCTCTTGGAACCATGCCGTCCTCTAGACGACACACACGGAATGCGGGCGCGGGACAGACCCGACCCAGACCACTCACGATTTCCATCACACGTACTACGTCAGGGGGAGGGGGCCGTGTCGGGGCGAGGCCAACTCGGCAAAAGCGGCGTCCGCCCATTCATTCATTCCCCCCCATCAAGGCAAGCTTCCTAGACGATCCCCGCCGCCGCCGCCCCAATGGCCGTGTTTCGATGGGGGATTCGCTGGTCGACTAACCTTGCTAAAACAACCCTCCTCTCTCTGGTCTCCGGAAAAGGGCTTGTGTCTCTAGCGTCTCCCCGTCGGTTTCCGTTCCAGGGACGCGGGCTGGAGCATGATCGAATGAGACGCGAGCTGGCTTCGTCCAGCTGCGGGTGGACCTAGGATCGATACGGCACCTTCATCATGTCACCGCATAGGAGGGGGGGGGAGGGGGCAGGGTAAGTAAAGGCTTTGACTTGTTGCTCGGATTAACCAAGCTTAGCTGAGCCCCTCCCCCCTCTTGGTGATCCACGATCACATGAGAGCTTGGGAGGTCGGAGGGCATAAGAACCCCTCGGGCCGCCCCTCTCACAGCCGGTATACTACATCATCTCTTACCTTCATCCTCAGCTACATCCCAAGAATTATACACTCAAGACCCAATCTATCAACACATACCTCTTTGCACCTAATACCCCCCCAAACACGCCAACATGTTCGGATTCGGTACGTGGTCCCACAGCAGACCCATCTGTCACCATCGCTGACCCAAGGAACAGGAGAGGCCAAGGAGCACCGTGACGCCGTCTACGAGGACAGGCACGAGGGCAAGCTCAGCCACGAGATCGTCGCCGGCGGCGCCGCCTTCGAGGCCATGAAGCTGTTCGAGGACCGCCAGCGCAAGAACGGTAACGTCCCGCCGCCGCCGCCCGTCGGACCCTCTGACCTGCCCCGGCCTCCTCACTAACACGTCTTTCCCGCCCCACCACAGGAGAGCCCGTCAAGCACGCCTTCGCCAAGGAGATGCTCATGGGCATCGCCGGCGCCGAGGTCGACAAGCTGATCGAGACCAAGGGCCTGGACTACATCGACCGCGAGAAGGCCAAGAGGCACGCCGAGAAGCAGGCCGAGCACCTGTACCAGGAGCAGTACGGCGACATGGACGAGTACAACCCGTGAGTTGACCCCTGATCTGCCGAACGCGGCACCGATTACACACCGACAGCTGACCATGCGTGCCCTGCAGTGAGCGCCGCGGACGTCACGAGGCGACGGACTACTAGACGGGGGAGGGGACGCCGAGAACATCGCCGGCCGGAAACAGAAAAGAACAACAATACTGAAATAAGAAATCTTTTATTATTATCTACCGCCAACATGAGCAAAGTGACGGGGGAAAAAAACTGTGATTCGGTTCTACAAACGTGATGCGCAAATAGGTATCATGGACCGCTGATAATGACACACGCAGAGTCGTTGTCATCGTTGCCCGCCGCTTGCTCCCGCGATCCCGCCCGGGTTCACCTTGATATGACATGGCATCCTCGGGCCCGGTAAACCCTCCCTCCCGGCCGAGCTCCCTCCCCGCTCACTGGTCTACTGCTGCCACACGCTCGACCGGCTCGGCGTCGTCGTCGCCGCCGTTCGCCGCCTCCTCCTCCTGCTCCCCGGCCGCCGACGCGCCCTCGGCATCACCGCCCTGCTGCCGCCGCCCCCCGCCCGCGATCCGCTCAAACACCTTCTCCCTCTCCCTCTGCAGCGCCGTGCGCGTGCTCTCGAGCCGGACGCCCTGCGCCCCGAGCCGCCTCGTCAGCCGCCGGCGCCGCGCCCGCGCCTCGCGCAGCATCGCGCCCACCGCCGCCGCGCACCGCTCGACCGACGCCCGCGACCGCCCGACCTCGGCGCGGAAGGCGGCGTCGGTCGGGGCGCTGTCGAAGAGCACGACGCCCCCGCCGGCCGCCGCGAGGAGGGCGCCCCCGCCGTCGGGGTCGACGACGGCGACGGGCGGCAGCGCGCCGCCGTCGACGTGCGGCGTCGCGAGCCCCGCCCGCGCCACGAGCCCGCGCGCCTCCCGGACCGCCGCCTCGGCCCGCTGCAGCGCGCCGCGCTCCCTCATGTCCGCCATGACGCTGCCGCCGCCGAAGAGCGCGCCGTCCGTGCGCGACGAGCGGCTCAGCGCGTCGTCCATCCCGCGCAGCGCGTCGCCCATGCGGCCCGCCGCCGCCGTCAGCAGCAGGACGGCGTGCTGCTCGGCCTCGGCCTTGGCCCGCGTGTCGTGGTACGCGCGGCGGGCCTCCTCGGCCTCGCGCTCGAACCGGTCCTCGTCCGGGTAGTTCGGCGTCGCCGTCGTCGTCGTCGTCGTCGTCGTCGTCGTCGTCGTCGCGGCGGGGGGGGCGAAGATGTCGTCGTAGAGGGTGTCGAGCTCGCACTGCGCCTCGTCGTGCCGCCGCGCCGCGGCCTCGAGCGGCCCGCCGGCCTCCCGCGCCGCCGAGAGCTGCGCGCGCAGGTTCCCGTTGAGCTCCCTCTCGCGGCTCTCCTCCTCCCGCAGCAGCGCGTCGAGGCGCTCGCGCTGCTGCTCCTCCTCCTGGTCGCGCGCCGCGCGCTGCGCCTCGTCTTCGGCCGTGGTCGGCCGCTCGCGCCTGCCGACGGCCCTGTGCACGAGACGCCGCACGACGCCCCCGCCGTCGCGGTGGTGGTGGTGATGATGGTGGTGGTGGAGGTGGTGGTGGCGGTGGTGATGGTGGTGCCTCTCGCGGTCCCCGAGCTCCTTCTTGCGCCGTGCCTCGAGATCGGAGAGGGCCCTGTCGGAGCGCTGCAGCTGGCGGTCCAGGTCGGCCATGAGCCGGCGGTGCTGCGTCAGATCCGGGATGGCGGTGTCCGTCTCGGCGAGGATGGCGAGGAGCTCGCGGTTCCTGGCGGCCGCCTGGAGGATCTTGGTTTCCAGGTCGGAGGACATTGTCGGGGGTTTGGTGTGGCGACGTCGTGATGTGCGTATGGAGATGTGGTGTTTCTTGCGTGTGTGTGTGTACCCTATCTAGGGTAATCTCAAGAGTATCTCAAGAGTATGTCGAGTATGTCTCGAAGAGTTCTTCAAGGGTGATTGATCAATACCGTGAGGGTATCGCAAGGTTCAAAACAAGGCTCGCACCATCTCATACAAGAAAAAGATGTGTGGTTTGTATAAGAGAGGAGGAGTATGGTCAGTCACATCGAATGTCGGCTACAACTGCGCGAAAACAAACAACACGGGCGATGGTTTCGTCTCCGAAATGGACTCACCATCAGGGAGAACCCTCCCCGGAGGTTGACTGGGCATTACACATATGTCTAGCAATCCTTGGCGACTAGAACAAGAGGCACCTGTTAACCGGTGCTATTGAAACGACGATCCACGACAGGGACGCGCAGACACCGATATCTCCACACCGTCGTCCATAGCATGATGGTGATTTGGGGGGGCCATGTGGCACGCATGGCTAATGACATCAGACCTCTCGATCCTCGCCCGGCCGGGTCGTCTCTGCGACGGCATCGCACCAAGGGCCATGCTATGCCGTCTGTCTCGCTGCTTATCCCATCGTCGACAGGCGAATATGAACGTGGATCATGGTACGGGTGTGTATGGCGTGCAGAACAACACGCCTAGACCGGGTTGCTGGCGACGGGGAAAGGGGAGGAGGGGGGGGGATGCCAGCACTGCTAAGTCTCTTGGGATGATGCTCATGTCTTTGCCCCGGAGTGCCACACCCCCCTACCTTCAACAGCAGGGATCTTCGTTACTGGCGATGACACCTCTCACATGGAAGAGAGGGGCCAAGAGAGAGGGATCGGGAGGGCTCTTTGAATGTGGCCGATGCGTTGGAATCTACCCTCTCTTCCCTCGCAGCCAAGACCATGAGTTCATGTCGACACTTCTACCTCTGCTAACCCCCCCATCCCCATCCTTTTGGTGTCGCAGAAGACTCGGGCCGTGGAGTGATGGCGACGTGATTGCAATGCACTAGTTCTTCCATCGGCATCGGGGGAAGTCTAGCAAGGCACGAGCCCAGCCATGGCATGACGGATGACGATGGTCGACGACCTCAAGCATCAACATCAGAGACTGCCGCTTTCATGCGCATTGACCTCGTTTATCGTGAGAAACAACTCAAACGGAACCCCTCCCCTTAGGTCAAAAGGGCCCCCCGTGCTATATCTCTCCACTTGACGCGCTTCAGGTCAGCCTCCATGTCCTTCTCCGTGCTGGACTTACATGGTACGAGATATCTCGCCCGCCGCCTCCACCACTACGTGGCGAGCGACGGCTGGTCACGCCTACTGCGTACCGCCAGCGAGGGCTGCCCGCTCCCCCCCGCATCATCGTCGTCGTCGTCGTCGTTGTCCGGGATCAACCCCGTTGCTTCTGTCATGCTCTGCCATATCGGCCCAGTCACGCTTCCCGGAATGGCCGCCGGCGACTGGTGAGTGGTCGCATGGCAACCGGAATCCGCTCCGCGGTAGCTGCTGCGACGACTATGGGGTTGGCAATCAATCGCACCCGTGATCTATTCCCTCCCCTGTTCTGTTTGGAACCGGTCCGGGCTGCCGTGAACTCGTGATAATGTAACAAAGCAATATCCCATCTAGATCCAAGATTCCCCCCGCCCATGCCCAGCCAGCGCCCGCCCGATTTCCGTAGAAACAAATGGAATTACAGGTAGTCTTATGCAAAAATAAAAATAATAAACCAAAAAAAAAAACCCCATACCCCAAGTGGTGTATAGCCTATCGCGGCTCATCTCCTGCCACGGGCTTGTATCCCATCCCCTCAATGTCGTCCTCGCTCCCCAGGCGGATGGCGTCGTTCCTCCTCGGCTCCCTCACAAGCATCAGCGCCGCCCAGGCCCCCGTGGCCAGGAAGAAGACGTAGAACCACGGCAGCCCCTTCCAGCCCCCCTTCTTCTCCAGCCCGACCGAGAAGGCCCACGCGAGCACCGGGCCGCCGAGCGGCGAGCCGAGGGTGTCGGCCATGCTGGTCAGCGCGTACAGCCGCGACGTGTGCTCCGGGTCGACGAAGCCGGTGATGAGGGCGCGCGAGATGGGGAAGCTGGCGGAGCCGAAGGTGGCGACGGCGAGGCCGGCGGCGAAGACGAAGACGTCGCGGCTGAGGCCCCCGATCAGGGCGCCGGCGGCGATCATCAGGTACGACGCCCTGGCCAGGAGCGCGTCCTTGCCGCAGCTGGTGCGGCGGAGGCGGCCCCGGGGGTCGACGATGATGCGCGACAGCCGCGGCAGGGCGAGGAGGACGGCGAGGTGGCCGAGCCCCAGCGGCGACAGGAGGAACGTCGTCTGCGCCAGCGTCCAGCCAAAGTACTTGCTGATGTACTGCGGGAGGGTCTGGCCGTGCGAGGCGGCGATCGGCGCCTGCACGAGCGACGGCGCGAGGCAGAGGACCACGTTGCGGTCCCGGAGGATGGAGGCCAGCTCCCGCAGCTCGTGCAGGCCGTTGCCCAGCGCCTCGCCCACGGCGGCGCCGAGGCCGGGCCGCTTCCGGGGCGGCGACCCGGCCGACCGACCGCCGCCGCCGCCGCGAAGGGTCTCGGGCAGCAGCATCATGAGGAGCAGGACGACGGGCACGACGAGGAACATGAGCCGGACCGGCGCCCAGGGCCCGTGGCGCTCCATCATGACGCCCGCCGTCAGGGGGCCCAGCAGGCCGCCGGACACGGCGCCGACGGAGAGCATGACGAAGTTGGAGGCGCGGTCCGCGGCGGTGCTGACGTCGGCGGCCATGGCGTACAGGTTGTTGAAGACGACGACGACGCCGCCGCCGACGAGGAAGAAGAAGATGCCGGCGAGGAGGAGGTAGATGCTGGCCTCCGGGAAGCGGGCGAGGACGAAGGGGCCCCAGAGCAAGGAGCCCAACGTCCCGGCGTAGGCGAGAAGCATGCCCGCCTTGCGTCCGATTCTATTGGATTCCCGTCCCCTATGTTAGCCAACCTCGATACACACTCACTCACTCGCTCACTCACTCACTCACACACACACACAGACACACACACACACACACACACACACACCATCAACTCGGTTTGGAAATAGGAACAAAAACACACACCTGTCGGACAGGACGCCGTAGGGGACCGCGACGGTCATGTTGACGACGGCGCCGACGAGGGCCAGCCAGCCGTTCAGCCAGGCGAGGTCCCTCTGCACCTCGTCGACCTTGCACCTCATCTCGGGGATCTGCTCCTCCGGGCGCAGCCGGTAGTGCTGGTGGCAGATGTGGTCCTCGATGAGGCGCATGAGGGGCATCGACTGCATCGTCAGCTTGTACGTGAGGGCGAACTTGAGCAGCGCCAGCACCAGGATGACGGCGCGCGGCGAGGTGGGCCGGAAGGGCGCCAGCTGCCCGTCGAGCCCCCGGAAGCCCGCCCGCAGGCCTCCCCCGACGAGCCGGACGAGGGTTCCGACCCATCCGCGGGCCGGGGACCGTCGCCGCTTCGACGACGGCGGCGTCGAGGAGCGGGACGGGACGGGGAACGAGTCCCAGTCGCCGCTGTCCTCCTTCGGGAGGTCGTCGTCGCCCTCGTGCACCGCGTAGGCACTAACAAGGTAGTGGTCGGCCTTTGATTCCTCTGACGGACGCGACGCCATCTTGTTGCTCTCTCTCTCTCTCTCTCCTGACAATCCGTCTTGACTTTTTTTTTTTCTTCTTCTTGCTCCTCCTTGCTTTTTTTCACTCAGTGTCTTCGGCCTTGTGGGTGGTGAATGGGGGGTGCCATTGGTAACGACCGTACGTAGCACAATACAAGAACTTGGGGGAGAGCAAGAAAAAAAAACAAGACGAGAGGGACCAGGGACGGCGCCGGTTCATCGAAACAAGGCCCAAGTATGGCAAGGGAGGGCTGCTACATAACGACGACGCCGACGAGGGCATGCGGGTGTTTCAGCCGAGACGTACTTCGCCCGGCGCCTGGGATCACACTGGGATATTAGGTTGAGTTGGCGGAGCTTTGCTGAGAGCTGTTACGACGATACCTTGTCGAAGGCTGCTTCGGACGCCCTACGAGGCCTCCCCCTTGAAGTCGTCTATTAACAGACCGGGACCCCTTGTAAAAGCATCTGGGAGTAAGCTCCGCCGGTCCCCCCCCCCCCCCCCCCCCCCTACTGCGGTTATACATAGTATGCATCAGGCATTAGCGATTCATCAAAGGCACACACACGGGTGATACGGCTTACTTTAGCTGGGAATAAATAGTAAACTCTATTTACCTCAGGCCCGGCCCTCCCCTCCCCTCCCCTCTCCCCCCCTCCCAAAGTGTGTTGGCGGAGCGTCGTCCGACTTGCATGCAGCGCCGTTCTCATTCACAGCCAAAGAGTCAGTTAGTCAGTCGCCAACCAACCGTGAGCGGATAAGCGTCTCATGTTCGGCGGTCCTGGAAGCGGTTGACGCTGCCGAGCACGAGCACAAGCACGAGCAAAAGGGGGGGATGGTTTATCGGTTCACGGCATTTGTGACCCCCTCCCCCCGTATCGGCAAATGAGAGATGAGATGCCAGCTGTGCTGATCAACATCGGCACGAACGCGGCCGTGTGCCAGCGGGCCGATCTCATTTCACCCCAGCGCACATACGAGTGAGTGAGTTTCCCCTTTCCTCAGCCCTCCAT
Source organism: Colletotrichum caudatum (assembly GCA_030867225.1). Lineage (NCBI taxonomy): Eukaryota > Fungi > Ascomycota > Sordariomycetes > Glomerellales > Glomerellaceae > Colletotrichum > Colletotrichum caudatum. Next base: position 26,788 of record MU846077.1, read on the forward strand.
TCGGGCAGAACCAACCTTGACACCTCCGACATCCTCGGAGTGAAGCTGGCGGTGCACACATGGCAATGGCATGGAAATGGCGGGGGAAAAAGCTACGTTTCGCGGCGAGCAGAACGGTCGTTCCCATTTGGAGGGTGGGCCAGTTCATACTTTGCAAAGAGCTTGACTTAATAAGTAGTTTTTTTTATCCGAAAACTCACTTCATCATCGACCACATCCCCCCCCTGCTGGTCGATGTGAGGTTGATGATCGTCTGCTGGCGGCCAAGCAGAAGCTGTGGCGTATTCCACTCAGTTGCAGCAGAATCATGGGACGGAACATCGACGCAACACCGCTCGCAATGACAGATGGACTCTGGACTCACTGCCTCTCTCCAATCTGCAGAGAGCGCCGATTGCGGACCGAGTAGATCACATGACGCCTGGATAACACGGGGGGATAGAAGTGCGGGCAGCATCCCGACAACGGCGATAAGGACGGGAGCCGTGTTCCTCAAACGTCTCGTGAACAGGAACGCAGCCAGACTTGACTTTGTATCTTGAATTCTGTTTTGTTTACCCGTCTCAGCTGCGTCCCCAACCGAAACAGACGCGATGGCCGAGACGAAGAGCGACTCGTACCTGATCGTCGGCGCCGGCGTCTTTGGCGCCTCGACGGCCCTGCACCTCATCAGGGCGCGCCCGGGCGCCAGCGTGACCCTCGTCGACCGCAACGCCTTCGACGCCCCCGTCCGCGTCGCCGCCTCGTGGGACTGGAACAAGGTCGTCCGCGCCGAATACCTCGACGCCGAGTACATGCGCCTCGCCCTCGAGGCCAGGAGGCACTGGGCCGAGGACCCCCTCTGGAGGCCCTTCTACCACGAGAGCGGCGTCTACTGGGTCTCGGAGCAGGGCGGCTTCGCGCGGCAGATGCTGGCCAGGTACGGGGAGCTCGGCGTCGACTCGGGGCTGTCGTCGCTCCCGGTGGAGGAGGCCAGGGGGGAGTACGGCGGCATCTTCGCGGACTCGGACTTCGCCGGCGTCGACGAGGTCTTTGTGAACAGGAGCGGCGGGTGGGCCGAGGCCAAGGAGGCGCTGCAGGGGGCGATCGAGGAGGCCGTGAGGCTGGGCGTCAGGTACGTCGAGGCCGAGGTCGCGAGGGTCGAGTTCGACGCCGCGGGCGCCGCGACCGGCGTGCGGACGGCCGGCGGCGAGAGCATCGGGGCCGCCCACGTCGTCCTCTCGACCGGCGCGTACACGGCCAGGCTGCTGGCCGACAGCGCCCCCGAGCGGGCCGAGCTCCATGCCGGCGACAGATTCGTCGCCGCTGCCGTCACGGAGGGTTTCACGCCCGTCACCGGCGAGAATGCCAAGGATCTGTACGACGGGCCGGTCGGTGTCTCGACGGTGCCGCCTTCGAGAGGTACGTCTCTGATCACGGTAGCAAAAGTCCCCTTTTTTCCTTTCTTTCTCTTTTCTTTCTTCTTCTCGTTTTGGCTTTTGGCAGACCCGGGGGAGGCCCGGAGGCGGAGGGGGGAGGACCTCTCTGACACCCGCTTCCAGGCGCCAGCAACGGGAGCGTCCCGCACTCGAAAGACAAGACTCTCAAGTTCTGGGGCCAGATCATCTTCAGGAACACGCAGTCGCACCCGAGCGGGCGCCCGCTGTCCGCGCCCCCGCCGGCCTCGGACTACGCGCAGTTCGACGTCCCCAAGGCGCTGAGGGACGACGTGGACTTTGCGGGCAAAAGCCTCTTTGGCAAAGCCAGCGCCGGCTTCAAGAACGAGAACTACCGCATCTGCTGGTGAGTGTCACGCCCGTTTTCTTGGGGGGAGAGAGAGAGAGCCCGTCAAAAAAAAAAGACGCCGAGAAAAAACGGACCCTAACACAGCCCCCGGGGGGGACAGGGAGGCCGTGACGCCCGACGAGGACTTCATCATCTCCCCTCACTCGGCGAGCAAGAACCTCTACGTCGCCACCTGCGGGTCCTTCCACGGCTGGAAGTTCTTGCCCATCTTGGGCAGGTATGTCGTGCAGATGCTGGACGGGTCCCTCGAGGAGACCCTGGCCGAGAAGTGGTCGTGGGACCGAGACCTGCCTCCTCCCACTCACAGAACCTGGCCGAGGAGGGAGCTTGGTGATTTCGAGTAAGCCCGCGGAAGTCGCAGGAACGAACCGGGGAGGCTGGATCGTCAAGCAAGCAAGCGGGTGGGAGTTGCTGCTTGTTTAGCCAAACATGTACGAATGTGGTGTCTGGGTGGTCATGACCGGTGGCCAGTACGAGAGCAGGGAAGGTCAAGTATTGGGCTTCGAGAGAGAGAGAGAGTCAACTCACCTACTCTATATATATCTGTCGTCTCTGCACAGCTCACATACCTGTTCGATCCGACTACGGTCGGTTTCGTGATTTGAGCAGACCGGTATGCATTCGTTACTCTAGTGAGCCGCCCACACTCTTCATCTGCATCTGACGGCACCACGGCATTGAGCGCCTCTTCTGCACAGCAGTGGCCCACCACCCGCAGAGGCGAGATGCTCACGTCGGCGTCTCACCACGGAACGACCGTAAGCCTCGCGCGCCCCAGTCCGGGGCCTCAGGTCGGCAGTCCTGGCACCTTTCTCGGGGGGGCCACGACGCTGCGTAGAACGTCCAGTCCTAGGGCGTCGACGAGAGCTCGGCCGAGCTGGGTGAGGGTCTCGGCGGGCGAGCGGCTGTAGTCCCCCTTCGGGATGGCGAAGAGCTCTTGGTTCCCGTCTCCGGTGTCGGCCGTCCAGTCTCGCTGCTGGCCTTCCCAGTCTGGCAGCGGAAGGACGGCGCACAGCTTGTCTCTTGCGTCGGTGGCCTCGATGTATCTCGTGTTCTGCAGAGCAGGGTAGGGCGGTCTCCAGCTTGCCTCCGGAGGCTGGCTGTTGCTCGCCAAGGGACTGCACCGCGTGCTCGGGGAAACCATCCAGACCGGACGCGAGGAGGCGGGCGGTGATGGGGCGCATTCCGCTCTTCCCCGGCCTTGGACCTCGACGAGCCGAAAACGCGTCTTCCAAGTCCAGCTTCTCGCCGAGATACCTGTGGCTCTCCGTAGCATCCATATACGGTGAGCTTGCAAACGCAAAGAAAGCGTCTGCTTCAGAGGCATCGAAGAGCCCGGCGTGGGCCGCGTGGACAAGGTAGGCTCGGTTCCCGGGAGGCGAGCCGCAGGCGTAGGAAGACCTTTGTGATGGTCTGGCTTGGGCCCGGGGTACAAAAGATCTTTTCACGGGTCTAGGGGGCAAGGGACGATGTTCTCTAACGGACGACGAGGCTTGTTCTTCTCAGCCGGATCGACGTTAGGCAACGACACACACACACAAACACCCCGGTCATACATGGTCGCATTCTCTAGAGACTATCCGAACTCATCGGAGATAAGCTGCTGACACCCGCTCGCCCAATGACGGCAATGGAAAGCTTTGCCCGACGAGGCGACGGGGGATGCATGGCAGGAATAGAGTTGGCGCGGACGGCACTCGAGCAACGGCTAGCAAGGGTCGTCCAGGCACCTGTCGGATTTCCAAAACCCTCTGCACTGGCGTTGCAAACGGCACGCGGCCTTGGTCTTGTCTCGGGAGTCGCGGCGACGTCTTGCCATCCATATGCGACTAGGTACAAAAGTCCCTCCTTCCGGGCATCCTTGCGCGAGCCGTCCGCTTCCGATTCGACACGGGGATTGCTGTGATGGTTACGCCACAGAACCAAGCTGGAGATAATTTCCGCCTCGCCGGTTTGATTAGCGCCAGCTCGGTGTGGAGGATGTCTGGGACGATCGACGTTCTCTTCCTGCGTCTAGTCATATTTCGCGCTCCTATGGCCCGGCAAAGCTGGAATTACGGGAGCCTATTCGAGCCGAATTCATTGACTTGGTTGAGTTGCTACGTGTAATATGCACTGGTACTTTGTTGGAACGACTGATGCCTTGCGAAGCCCTCCAACAGTTATGCAGGCATACTCGTTGTTTTCCATTTAGACAAAGCCAACGCCGACGGACACTTTGTGACCAGTCGAGTCTCCTGGAGAAGGGCCGTCTATAACTCAACGTCGTTGACAAGATCCAGAGTTTGGCTGTACTCGCCAAGTTTTCGATACTCTCTAGTTCTTTAAGTGGACAGGATGTTATAATCGCATCTTGCATGGGAGTGTAACCGGATACAAGTGTACCATTTCCAGAATGTATAAAAGTTCAAAGAAACAAAATGCGGCTCACCGCTGTCGTTGAGCCATATAAAAGTTCGTATACGGGGGGGAAAAAAAGAGGGAAAAAAGAAAATGATCGACAGAAGCTGGCCTTACGATCCTTCGCGTTAGTGTCACACAGCCGCGTTAGCTGCAGTCATGCTCGCATTGTGGCGCTCCGCCCGTCCAAGTCCAGGCAAGTATTGACAAGTTTCTGTACGAGACTCTGTCTCAACGGACGATATGGCGCGAGGGAAACAGTCTCGAAAGGGGTGGAGAGGTGAACATGCTCGGAACCCGATACCTCAGGTTCCGGTATATAAGTGGTCGACCGTTCCCGCCGGCAAGAGACAGGTTCCTCAATCCTGATCCTCAACTCGACCACGGACCGGAGTAAGGGACGAAAGAGAAATGAAACGCACGCTCTTCTTCGGATGCTTCTTCGCCTTGGAGGCCGTCGCGAGCTGCTCGTCGACGCCGTCGACGGCCAAGATCGACGCGCACGCGCATTTCCTCCCCGACTTCTACGCCCAGGCGCTGCGGGACGCGGGCCATCTGCCCGGCCCCGACGGCATGCCCGGTATACCTGTAGGTTTTCCTTCCACCGGCGCAGAGCACCCTTTCTTCTTCTTCTCCTTCTTCTTCCTCTTCCTCTTCTGCAGCTCTCTCTGACCCCCGACCAAAAAAGGAATGGTCGCCCGAGGCGCACCTCTCGTTCATGGACTCGCTCAACATCGAAAAGTCGTACCTGTCCATCTCCAGCCCGGGCGTCTACCTGTCCGTGCCGTCGCGCCCGGCGACGGACGAGGCCGCCTCGCTCGCGCGCCGGGTCAACGAGTACGCCTCGCGGCTCAAGGCCGGGCGCCCGGACCGGTTCGGCTTCTTCGCCTCCCTCCCGCTGCCCGACGTGGCCGCGTCCGTGGCCGAGATCGCGCACTGCTTCACAAAGCTCGACCCGCCGCCCGACGGCGTCGTGCTCATGTCCAACGCCTACGGCCTGTACCTCGGCGACCCGGCCATGGACCCCGTCTAAGCGGCGCTCGACGCCCTCAACGCCACCGTCTTCGGGCACCCCGCCGTCCCGTGCACCGAGCACAACCACCAGCGATACCGCGTCGACGGCGCCGACCCCGGCGTCACGCCCGACGAGTGGATGGCCCTCAACAGGCCGGTCGACGCGCGGCAGGGGCGGGCGCCGACGCTCGACTTCCCCTTCGAGACGGCCCGCGCCTTCGCCGACCTCTTCTACTCGGCGGTGCCGGCGCGCTTCCCCGGCATCGAGTGGATCATGCCGCACGCCGGCGGCGCCCTCGTCCCGACGCTCGACCGCATCGTCGGCTTCGCCCCGCCCGGGCTCAACCTGACCGAGGCGTCGATGAGGGCCGCCCTCGAGCGCAGCTTCTACTTCGACCTCGCCGGCCCGTGGCCCGTGACGTCGGCCGCCCCGGCGCTCATGCGCTGGGTGAGCCACGAGAAGATCGTGTGGGGGAGCGACGTGCCCTTCACCCCGTGGGCCGTGGCGAAGCTCGGGGCCGCCAAGTTCGACGCCGAGGTGGTCGAGGTCTTCGGCAACAGCACCGACGACGCCCAGGACGTCAGGAAGGGCAACGCCGCGAGGCTGTTGGAATAATGTGGCCCCCTTTTTTCCACACCGCGGGCGTTCCATGGACATGGGGACGGAGGTAACCCCGGTAGTCGGGTCACCTGCGCCCTAAACGTTGCACAAGACCAGTGAGAAATGGTTGGTGGGTAGGATGAACCAGGGGGGTCATTGTAGATTAATAACATACTTCCCTTAATGTTGGAGAGGGAGAGAGAGAGAGAGAGAGAGAGAGTATGCGGCTTCTTTTGCAAAAAGCCCGTTCTGGTACTCAAAACCGCACCTGTGTACATACCACCCCAAAACCAAAAAGGGCCCGACGACCCAGCACGCTCATCATCAAAGGCAACCTTTTCTTCATGTGCAAGCCAACCAACGCCCGCTCAACGACTCGGAACCAAGGCCATCCATCTTTTATCTGTCACCTCTGACGGCCCACTTCTCGACCAGAGCCCATAGCTCGGCGCCGCCGTCTCCGGATCCGCCCACACCGTCGTCGTCCTCGGCCAACAGTGCTTTGATCTCGTCCCTATCCGGCACGACGTAGCTCGGGGGCTTCGTGTCGGTCTCCTGAATCGCCAGCTTGACCCACGGGTCGAGAAGCTGCTTGGCCGCGTCGGGTATGTCCTGCTTCATCGCCCACGCCATGGCCTGCAGCGCTTGCAAGAGGTACATGGACATGCGGACGACGCGGGCCGAGAGGCCGCCGATCCTGCAGAGACGCGTGAACAGGTCGCTCGTCGCGGCATGGTCCTCGTTCATGAAGGGCATCAGGTTTTGCATCGCCACAAAGACTTGGCGGGTGATGTAGGAGTGCATGGCGTATCGCAGCAGGAACGCTTCCGCGAGGGTGGTGTCGGATAGGCAATGTTGCAGGGTCAGGGATTTCACCGTCGTGGACGGGCCGGTAAAAGGGCCGTCAAACTTTGTTGATGGGTGGAGAGGTTGCAGAAGAATGTATGCGATTTCGTTTTCGTGCATCCTGGGCAAAGTCAGCTAACCCGCCGGAAAAAAGGCCTCGGCGTGAACTTGGCATTGGTTTAAATACCTGAGGAAGCATGTGCCGGGAGTGAAGTTGTATTCCATCTGGAAACGGTCGGGCAACGCTACCCTGAATTCCCGCAACCTACAGTACCAGTGCTTCCTCCGTCTGATGTCTTCTATGCTGCCTTTTATGGTGCTGCCGGAGGTCAGGTACTGCATGACGTGGTACTGTAAGGATGCGAGGCTAGTGACGACTGTTGCCATGCCTGGGACGATTGGCAGTTGGGTTTTTGATTCCATATATGGCCGCCCCAGGACGTCGACGTTGCCCCTGGGCTCGGTTGCATCTTTGCCATGGTTGTCGAACAATTTTGGTATCGTTGGAGGTGGGATATCGGCGACCGAATTATAAAAATACGAAATGCGGCTATGCCCAAAAGTCAGCATGCCAAGCAACGGGCCTGAGCAGGGGGGATGGACAACATATATATCAGATGTTGTCCAAATATCAGATGTCGTCCACCCCCCCCCTGTCCAAGGCAGCAGAATGGAACAAATCTCACCTCTCCATTAGAAAGACGGCCCATACTGCTCTTGAAATGCAGAGCATCTCTGTGGCGTCGGCCGGGTCGTCCTTGTTGAGCACGGCGAACCTCCGGTCAGGTTTGAAGCGCTTATACCGCTCCCAAGCCATGAAGCGGTACATCTTGGCGGTGCTCTCGTCTCCGGCGATACTGGCCGACCAATCGACAAGGACGAGTGCGAGAATGGTGGGTATCGTGGCTCGTCCATGGCTCTTCTCCACCAGCTGCATGACCTCGTCCCGAAACGACTTGGACAGGTCTCGGCCCGTGATGGCGCTGAACTGTTTGGCGCTTTCGAGGAATGGCTGTCGAGAGGGGCAAGGGGTCAGGATACCAAAGACGAAGAAAAGGGCGCGGGGAAGGGGGATTCGAGAGACTCACGGCTCGGACTGCACAGATGGCGTTGACCAGAATGGGCGAGCACCACTTGGCTTTCTTGATGTTGGCGGCTCGCATATCGTCTACAAATAGACTCTGCTCGATGGCGGGGAAACAGCTCGCATTTTCCCAGGTGAAGAACTCGGTGACGAGCTCCGACACGAGACCGTCGTCGGCGACGGCGGTCCAGGGTTTCGCGGGGACTCGGATGAGGCTGGTTTGGAGGGCCCTCTCGTCGACCCTGGCCAGCCTGGCGTCGCGTGTCCTGTCGTCCAGGGCGGGGGCGGGGAGCAGAATTTCTGCTTGGCGGATGGACTCCAAGACCCTGATGGGATCGGCAGAGACCCTGATGCGTCTGAAGATTTCCTTTGCCTCGTCCTCGGACTTTGTGCAGACCATGCGGAACAGATCTCTGTACTGGGCGTTCTCGGTCTCGAGGACGTTGGCCTTGCGCTTGAGGGCGAGGCTCACGGTCTCGCCCTGGTTCGCTTCATAGTGGCAGTCGACGGCTCTCTTGGAGCAGTGCTGGCACTTTGGGCGATGGCCATCGCACTGGATGAGGGGACAAGAAGAAGAAGAAACATCAGCCTCGGGATGCAGATGGCGCGCAAGCAAGATGATGCTGCTGCTGCTGCATGGCGCAGGACGAGAATGTGGGGGGGTTGTGTCTCTCGTATAGTATAAATGGATGGTGAAATCTTATTGGAGGAATTTCTCTTCTTCTTTTTTTTTCCTTATTTTCTTTTCTCTTTCCCTCTTTTTTTTTTTTTTTATGAAATAAGACAGTATCTCACCTTGGCCTTTCTCCGTCGACAGTTATCACAGGCGACAGCAATGACCTGTCGCTTGGAGGCAGCACGCGGCTTTGGGTCGGCCGAGGATGAGTCGTCACTCGTGCTCCTGCTCCCGGTGCTTGGATCATCGAGGGAGGCGTCGCTGTTCCCGCGGCCCGAGGCTGAGGGCTGCTGGGCCGGTCCAGCTGGCGGCGCTGATGTTGCGGCGGTGGGCGGAAGCCAAGCGGAGGGTTGAGTGGCGCCTGGGGCAGGAAGAATGACGCGACGGCGTTTCGGGGGGAGCGACATGAGATTGGACGTAAATGGCCGAGTGCGTGCGTGCGTGCGTGCGTTGCTTTTTATCGTTTGGTTATCTCTTGGGTAAGTAAGTAGGTAGGGTGTAGATGGAGATGAGTACGTGAACGAGCCGTGGTCTCTCTCGGATAGGAGTAGTGGTAGTAGTAGTAGTAGTAGTAGTAGTGGTGGTGGTGGTAGCAGCAGCAGCAGCAGCAGCACTTGCGGTAGGGATATTCCGCCCCCCCCGTCTCTGTCGTTCAAGAGGGGGGAGGAAAGTAATAAAGAGACACAGACACGGAGACAAGAGATGGAGGGGGAGAGAGAGAGAGAGAGAGAGAGAGAAGAGGAAGAGCATGGGTCAGTTTTGCTTGCACAGGGGGGGGGATTGGAGGAATTGAAAAGGTTTGGTTGGTCATTGGCCTGCTTGCGCTTCCGGCGCTGGTTCCGCAAAGTGAAGGTGAGCAGAGCAGAGCAGAGCAGAGCAGTGCAGGGCAAGTACCTACCTACCTATCCACCCAGGGTAGCAGCACAGCTTCGCGCGCGCTTTCCACCTGTTGGATGCATTGCTGCTGCTGGTCTCCTTGCCTCGACTTGGAAAGTGCGATCTCGATCGGTGGGACACGCACACACACACACGCACACACAACCCCCGGTCGGAAAACTACATCGTGCATCACGTGGGGACCCGAACGGGCTGCTGTCATTGGTCGCAGAGACTCTCCCGGCCAATGGGATCGAGTCGGAGCTTGCTCCTACAGTCCGGTGGGCCTGCCAGGTGAACCCCTCCACCAACAGAAAGATGGGAAAGAGCGAAAAGGCGAGGGAAAGGGGGGATGGGAAAGTAAAGTGCGGGCGGCGCGCCGAATCCGGTGCCAAGTCAGTCAGTCAGTCAGTACCTTGTCGACCGGAGCTGGCTCCTTCCTCGGGCCACGGGAATAAAGGACGATTAATTGGGCAGCGCGGAAAACATTGAACATTGAACCAATTGAATGTTCCAACGTTTCAAAAGGAAAAGAAGAAGGAAGGAAGCCAGCCCCTTGTCTTGTCTGCTCCATCGGAAGCCGAAGCGAGCTGTGGTTGATAACATTACATGCTATCCATATAGGTAGGTACCTAACCTTGGATCCGGTCTGGACCCGTCTGGGCCCCTCCGCCATTGGACACACCGACTCATGAAGGCCGACAAGGCCTCATCACGATCCCCCCTCTCCCCATGGCTGAAACGAGAAACATCTTCCTGCATGTGTGTCTGCATTACATTGCATACATTGCATACATTGCATACATTGCATACATTGCATACATTGCATACATTGCCTGGCTGGTCTACCGCAGCTGTCTGTCGTAGTCCAATATTGGCACATACACACATACACACACACACACACTCTCTCTCTCTCTCTGTGTGTCCATGTGTCTCTTCCCCTCTCTTCAGTTCCTCTCCGATTCAACCGTCTTTTCCCTCTTCATCTCTTACGTATCGATTACTACTCGCTCTGTTTTAGAAGGCATCCCCCCATCCCATCTCCACTTTTCGCTTTCACTCCCTGTTCAAATTCCACCATGGCCAGCCACTTGACGAGCTTGACGAGGGTATCCGCGTCCTACGGAGTAAACAAAGAAAAACCAGGGACTCGAAAGCCATACTACGTAGTGGTGAGTTCCCCCGCCGTGTCGGTGCTGTGCTGTGCTTTGGCCATCGGAGAAGAGCCTCTGGGAACAGTCAGGGTGTCCGAGACAGCAAGACAGGAGACGCTCACCTGTAGGTAGCTATCGAACAAACACTATTGACGTAGCACTGATTACCATGTCATGCCATATCACAGCCATGTGTCCCCTACATCTCGCTGGTCCACCATCTGCTCAGACAAGCCTAGAAACGGGGGACAGAGGCAATTCGGCCAGCCACCTTGACCCAGCTTGCCACACCCCCCAATTCTTCGACCCGTGCACATTGTTCAGGGTCTCTATCAGTCTTCCGTCCCAACGTCGTGGGTGTAAGTATTTACTTGACTCGAGCGCCCGATAACGGCGCCGCAGTGCGCCGGGTGTGGATATCACGGCAAACACGGATGCGTTTCCCTCGCAGGGCCGATGGAGACCCTGCGTGGTGCTTGAAAACCCCCCGGCGCGGCCTCGAGTTGTTACTGTATGCGAGGTATCCGCCGAAGCAGCTTACTGCCGGTCAGACTCGGACTTGCCTTGACGGTTTCTTTTCGAGGACGAGAGACCCGCCAGAAGCGTGATCCCAGAAACGGCACCACCTTTAACAAGCTCAGTGGCAAAGTGGAGGAGACGTGGCCGAGATTTAAAGCAAGGGCGATGGATTGCATCAGGATGAATGGTGGTAAGAGATGGTTGGGTAAATGTCTCCAGGCGAAAACTGTGCCTCTGTGAATGTTCTGTATGCCAGACACCGTTGAACCGAGGGGGAAGAAATAACTGCAACGTGTTTCGATTCTGCAGGTAGTCACTGGAAGCATCTTGTAAAAGCAACCATCAGCTAGGGAGTATGGTCGACGGCTCACCTACTGGCTCAATGAAGTACGTGTTATACAATACTGCAAACATGTCATATTTCAGTTGTGTTCGCCAGCGCTAGTCATCACCACTAACAACTCTAAACATTGGGAAAAGTTGACATGAGTTGAGCCTCAAAGGGCCGAAAAATGTCGAACATCAGCAGGGACAGGTAATACCGAACGACTCCAAAGAAACGCCTCTTGTTATGTACACGGGCCACGATTCTTCCCGACGGCCGAACCACGCGATGCCGAGGAACTGGGGTTCGGCCAAGGAGAATGGGAGGACCTGGATAGGAGGCCGCGAAACTGCCGGCCGGCCGGCTGTAATCTCAACCAGGGCATCCCCTCCGCTTGGCTATAGGGACAGGAGTCGGTTGACTACCGTCCCAGTGGCTGTCCCGAGCTTCGGGTTCACCTTTTTTTCTTTCTTTTTTTTCACGATAAAAGTCTGACTGGCTGCTTCGCAGTCTATGGCAGCGAAAGATTAGCAGGTCATGGACCACTCCCGATGCAGAAGCCTATGGAAAAGGCGGCCTTAACGGTTCCAAGTTTGACTGGTATTTTTGATTTTGATTTTATTAAACACTTCATTTTATTTGGTAGCTGTGCTTGGCTGTCGGCTTCTCTCCCCAATGCCCTCAGTTAGACTCGACTGGCGCCGTGGACGAGCCGCCGCATGTGAGGACGAGCCGGAATCAAGGTCGTCACCTCCAGCGGTTCCCATGATCGGTCCATGACCATCGCCGAATCTATGAATGCCAAAAGGCCGCTCGCAGGACGTGACATGAACCAACGACCGAGCTCTGCCAGTACCGTTCTCCGCGTCGTCCTGCTGTCAAAGAAAAAAAGAAAAAAAATCTGCCTCGCCGTCATGATCGCGCAGTCCTTCGTCGGCTCATTGCTTCTGGCACCTCACGTCCTTGCCTGCGCAGGACACGGAAACCATTATGAAGCAGGGGACGGGAAACGCGAGATGGCGGCCCCAGAGACTTCATCCGACTGGACATACGAGGCCTCCTTCAACTGGGGCCGTGTCAACCCCGGTGAGTTTGGGATCGGGTCCTTTTGGCGACCAAGACCTTTCCCTCCCTCCCACTTCCGGATCCAATGTGCTGACACGGCCGGCCATAGAATACACCCTGTGCCAGACGGGCACGCAGCAGTCGCCCGTCGCGCTCAGTCTGAACGACGGCCCGGCCCCGGACCACAAGATCGAGTTCGCCTACCCCAACGAGACGACGACGACGACGGGCAACTTCTACAACTGGGGCTACGGCCCCGCCTTCACCGTCACGCACCCTGAGGGGGTCTACACCGGCAACCCGTCCTTCACCTACGGCGACAACGTGACGGTCTATCTGAAGGGCTGGCACACCCACTCGCCGGCGGAGCACGCCGTCGACGGCGACAGGTCCAAGGCCGAGCTGCACCTCGTCCACGTCGACGCCCGGGGCCGCGACAAGGCCGTGCTCGCCATCCGGCTCGACCCCGGCCGCGCCGCCGCCGCCGACGACGACGACAACGCCTTCTTCTTCGGCCAGCTCCCGCCCATGATCGGCTTCGGCGACGCGGGGGTGCTGCAGCAGCAGATCGGCGTGGACCTCGGGCCGGCGGCCCTCGACGGCGCGCTGCTCTTCGACGACTTCTGGACCTACCAGGGCAGCCTGACGACCCCGCCCTGCCACGAGGGGATCCGCTGGTTCGTCGCCCGCCGGGTCATGTACATGGGCATCGGCCAGATGAGGCGCGTCCTGGGCGCGAGCAGCTACAGCGCGAGGGCCCAACAGGAGGTTTGGCAACACCGCATCAACGAGTAGGGGGGGGGGAGGTTGCCGCGTCTTTCTTTTTTCTTCTTTTTTTCTTTTTTTCCTCCCCAAGGGTTTCTAACGGCACCCTATATTGCTTGAGCCTCATTTATTCAAGCTAAATTAAGATCCTGCGATTCGGTTGCATTACCCAGAACGGGTCACTGTTCAGCTGAGCTTAAATTGTTACCCATCTCCGACCCGCCGTTTTTCAGCGGAAAATAAACCGAACCGTTTCCATTTTGTCAAGGGCCCAGCTCCGCGCCCTGACTTCTCTGGAGGGGGGGGCATTAAAGCCGGCCCAGAAAAGTGCCATCACAAGGTGACTGGTGGGACGTCGACAGCTAGTCATGAGCCGCGGAGACCCCGGGACCCATGTTGCCCAACTACGGAGACTTGCTCGAAACCACACAGGTCACGCGTTATAGGTTGGTTGCTTCTTTTGGCTCCGGCGGCATGGAAAAACTTCTCCCACACGCCTGATCCCAGTACGGGTTCTATGTACGCAAACCTGTGTCCCGGTAGAACCTTCATCCATCTGGTGTGCGGTCCGTCGAAGGGCTCCCCGACGTGGCTGGCTACACACGTCGAAGCTTTGCCTCGAGCAAGATCGAAACCCCCCCCGCCGTTTGTGGGAGCTGTCAAGCCTGGCAAGAAGAACACGGAGGGGCCAATCATCAGCGGAATGCGGAAAGCCGAGTGATCAGCACCCGTCGGCAACCCCCCACGCCTTGTCGGTCAACCCCGATCTCTCCAGGAGTTCCTTCGAGGTGCTGGCTGCACTTCAGTGACCCAACGCTCCCCCCTCCCCCCAACAATCGACCAAGCCAAGAGCGTGTCAACGCAATGTTTCACGCAGAAACACGTCGTCGACCAATTGGGCGGGCTCGGAGAACGCCCGCCTCTCCACAGGCCCGATTGTTGATCTCTCAAGCACAGCCCTGTCAAGCGCAATCGCCGTGGCTGAGAGACGAGCCGGGTCGACTTGGCAATTGGGACGAACCGCTGTTGTTGGTCCGTTCCCTGGCCCGCCTGGACTTGGCAAATGCACACATCATATATTTAGCATGACCGCGTAGTCTCTCCCTCTCCCCTTTGGCGCGTGGTGTGGATTTGCGCCGTACTGTGGAGTTGCTACGGCGCAAACTTTTGCAGAAGAGGGGAACGTCAATCACGGAATATGACGGGGTGATATTGACGTAGGTAGACGTGTGTTGGGCTGGATCCGCCGGTTGTCCCAATAAGCCACGCGTAGTACCCCTTCTCAGGACTCCGATTGAGTTGTGGTCTCTCTCCCGCATGTTTTCCCCGCGGAGCTGAACAATCCGTGATTCTGAACAAAAATGCCCGTCATCCCGCTCCTCTGCAGACGAGTCTGATGCGCGTTTGGAACACACTTGTAAAATAAGCGTCAGCTCGAACCGGACCTACTTACCCTCCCTGCCCCCCGCCCCGATGCGCTCCGAATCTGCTTCAGCCCTCGGGCTACTGGCCGGCATGCTGGTTGCCGCCGGCCCGGCCGCAGCTCGGCCGGACGCCTACGCCCGGTCGCCAAAGATGCGGCGACAGATGCGGCGGCAGAACGCGAGAGAGTGCTCGGAAGAGCTCGAGGACATACTGGACAACGCGCCGACCGCGTCGGTGCCGTGGGGCGCCACCGCCTGCGACTACACGTCGACGCTCTCGGGCGCCGAGCTCTCGGCCACCTACGCGCCCTTCAGGAGCCGCATGTCCTCCTGGTACGCCGACGACCTGGACGACATCACGAAGCTCGAGGCCAGCTGCACGCAGTACGCGTCCGTCCTCAGCCGGATCCGGTACTGCTACGTGACCGGGCCGGTCCCGACCGCCGCCACAGCGACGCCGACATCATCGAGGGCGGTGGCGGCCACCACCACCACCGGCACGGGCGCCGGGGGCACCACGACGGCGACCGTCACGACCACGGCGACGCCCGACGGGAACAGGGGGATCGACGACGGGACGAAGGCCGGCATCGCCATCGGGATCGCTCTCGCCGTCCTCTTGCTCATGTTCATGGGGTACAAGGTGTTCACGAAGTACCGGGCGAAGCGACTAGATGCCGCAGCCGCGGCGGCAAACGGGAACGCGGAACCGGAGACGGGCGCTTCCGGAGCAACGGCGGCGGCGGCTGCCAAGTCCGGGTCCCAAGATCCCACGGTGCACGCGTACAAATCGGAACTCGACGGCGAGCCGAGGCCCGTCCCCGAACTGGACCCGAGCTCGCTATCGGAGCTCGACCCAGCCGCGGCGGTCGCGGTCCCTCGGACGACCGGCGTGCACCGGCACTTCGCCGAGCTGGACGACGACGTCGCGGCACAGCAGCAGATCAGCGAGCTGCCGGCCGACGACTACGACCCGACGCTCGACGGGGGCCCGCCGCCGCCGGCGTATTACGCTTCGCCGATGACGCACGAACTGGGGGCCCGCGGCGGCGCGCTCTGCTGCTCGGCCGTCTCGCCGATGACGGACTCGGGGGCCCGTGACACGCTCTGCTCGGTCGTCTCGCCGGTGTCGCCGGACTCGAGCACGGTGCAGTCGCGCCACGGCCTGGGGCTATCGACCGTCTCGGGAGGGGATGCGCCGCCGCCGAGCGCCGATGGGGATGCGGGGGCTGCGACGGGCCGGGATGAGACGGTACAGCAGGGGTTCGGGCGGGGATGGATGCCGAAAGAAGGATGAGGTCTAGGAATGGGCGGGTGAGGAAGCAGAGCCAAAAGCCGCAACCCACGAAAAAGGGCGGGTTTATGCGCAGTGACACCGGTCCCTCCTTGTTTTTTTGGGCCACGGGCTGAACGGAGCGTCGTCGTGAGCGTGGGTGTATTGTTATGACCAGAATATCACCGGGAAGTCGCGCCATGGTCAGCTTGGAGTAACTTTGGATACCCTTCGGACGTATATATAAACTGCTTGAATACACAAGACGAGAACACCTTATCAATGGATGGCGCAACTGTTCGGAACAGTCGTCACGGCTGGAATGGAGAGGACTTTGGCGTCACTTCCGCCGCTAATAGTGGTTTGCGACGGGCTGTGCCCACTTGCGTTAGATATTTACCAAGATGTCGAAATATGTAAGATATTGCCGGGACTCATCAATCGTGCCATTGTTCCCCGTAGTTCAGTACTCTCGACAACGGTTCGAAAGCGGGCTTCCGATACACAACATATCCCGTTCCGGCGATCTAGGCGTCGAATCATGTGCGCAAGACGACCATCAGGTGGCGAAACAAAATTAAATAGAATTAAACTCATGCTACGCATGTCTGTTGATTTTCCGAGCCATCACATTCCCGAACCTCTCCCCAACGCATACCAGTAATAAACTCCGTTTTCCCATTGCAATGACGAACCATTGGATGGGTCCGTAACCCAGCAAAACAACACTCCTCGCAGCGCCAGTTCCACTAGTGCCGTGGTCCGTCTAATGAGTGGGCTTCGGTCCCGCGTCGTCCGACGGAGTAACCGTGGCCGTCGACGAGGCACACGCAAAGACGGTGACGGTGGTCGGCACGATCGCATAGACGACGACGACGTTCGGGATCTGCGGCCCGATCCCGCCCCACCAAGGCGCCCGCTCCGTGGTCGAGGTGATGTGGGCGCAGCCGTGGCAGTCGGTCGGCCTCGTGACGGTGACGGTCTGGTTGTAGACCGTGAGGGTGGTCGTGGGCTTCCAGTCGCCCGTGAAGCCGGCGTCGAGGTGCGTGATGGTCTCCGTGCAGTCGCCCGAGGTTGTCGGCGTGGCCTGGGCCGAGGGGGGTGGCACCGCGGCAGCCGTGCCCGCGAGGGCCAGAATCGCCACGTTTATAATGCCGCCGATCCTATTTTTTTTCTTCTCCTTATTTTGAAAGACAGGCGATGGAGGGCGAGGAATCGGGTAACCGTTTGCAGTCCGCGGCCTCTGCAGCGTCTTGGCGGCCGGTATTAATATGTCCTTTCCCAGCACTATGCTTGACGGCAGCCGGAAGACATGGGCCGTGTTGCGTATAGCTGCACCATGGTTAGGGATATTAAGTAATATCGGATGAACGGCAAAGAGGCCCCTTTAATGGCGAGTCCGCCCACCATGGTCTGTCACGCCGGCCAATGTGCTCTCTTTGTCATGGTTCGTTACGTCGTAGAGGCACACGAGGGAGCACAGGCAAAAAGGTTTTCCTCGGGCGGTTCCATTGAATTAATCACTTAAGCTTTCTGTTGTGGAGGTTGAAATTGGCCCAACCCTGGTGATTCTACCCGGATGTTCCTTGTCAGCAGCCTCATGTTTAATCACTCACGAAAGCTTGTTCCCCGTATAACGGCCCCCCCCCCCCCGGACATTTGCCTTTGCCGCGCAGAAGTTTCCAGCAGATGCGTCAGTAGGACTAGACGCGCAATACGTTTGCCCGCGCCGGCTCCTCTATGGTCTGTTCATGTTTAACTTTGGAGTGCATACTCATGCCGTGGTAGCCTTTCGTCAGTTGCGAAATCTGGAAAGGCGCTGGATTCACCTATTTTTTGCCCGACCAGACTCTATGTTGGCCTGAAGACAGTTTCGGAGGTTCTCAGGCTCAATGATGATGCTACAAATTGACATGTTTGCGACTACCTAGCAGATCCCAATGTGTACTACGACGAGCGGGTTAGAGCGACTATGCAATCGACATATTTCATTCGTACTTCCTGCGTCCAGACGCTACGAATCCACTGAAAACCGCCGCGGGAATCCATACGTAGAGGACTGCAGCAATGCTTACGTTCATCCCAATCCTCATTGAAAGATCCACAAGTACTATTCCTCGACGGCCCTTGGATCAGTGTGCGTCGGTCATCTACTACCGAGTCTCTTTGGCGGTATGACTTGCTCCGCTCGCCACGATAACCGTGATGCTTAGACAAGTCTCGTTTGCGACTTCCGATCCTGCGGTTGGTAATCGCCCTTCGGAATCCAACGCATCCTGGTCAGGTCTCGGCCTCCGCGCCTCAGAATCGTTACCACACGAACATCCACACGTTGACAGTCCGTCGATACGGCCGCTTCGAGGGAACGGAGAAGCCTTCATGGCAGACTTGACGTCAAATGGAGCGCGAAGATCGTGGCCCAGCGTTTCAACACCGAGATGTGGTTCATCGGAGTCATGTCCGGGAGGTAGGTACAGTTTGGACTCCGATCAAACCACCTCCCCGGATAAAATCGAACTGAATCTCTCGTGATGGATAACGTGCTGCGAACGACGCCGGACAGTCTCAGCCTTTTCCCACTTTGTCTCGTCGCCAAGACCAAACCTCCTCCAATGGAGGCGCGGAGGTTTCTCCTACCAAATTCCAAGTGAGATACTGTCTTGTAAAAAAGAAAAAGAAAAAAAAGAAAAAAAACAACTTTGTTAGGGGGGAACAAGCCAAAACTTTCTTCTTGGACTTGGCCAGCTAATCGGAAGAGGTGCCTCCCGAGAGAAGCCCAGCTATCCCGGTCCTAACGAGGCGCAAAGAAAAAAAGTAAAAAAAAGGGCTGTGTTCTGTAGACGTGCCGGTGCCGTTGGGGTGACTCGGGTCAGTGAGCGCCGTCACCGCCCCGACGAGGAATCACGGGTTGACGGATTCCAAATGATCTTCCTCTCAGAGCCAAGGCCTTTTCCCCCCCACGTCGGCAATGCTCTGCTGTCTCGACCAGCTAATGTTTAATCGAATTAGTGGTCGCGGCGTGTACGGCGTGTGCGGCGAAAATGCCGGGAAGTGGTGGTTCGCCGAGCACGCGCCAAGGAGCTTGCCTCGATGAGCCACATTTGCAGGACGAAACTAAACAACGAGACACGATGAACCTCCGCCGCTTGTGCACGGCAACTCGCGCTTCCGCTGCCGAGCCGCCCTTGGGATCGGCGGCGTCGTGGGCGTTGGAAGCCCTAGCAACTCTGCGCCCCCCGGACCGAGAAACCATACCAGATATTAGCACTGAGTCCCCCCCCCCTCCTTCTGCGAGGACTGACGTCGCACGAGCATGTTGCGCGCCGTAATCTTAATTCTCTTGGCCCATTCATCACGAAGAGCCCAGTACGCGGTAATGGCGCTGGTGGAGGGGGGGCAGGTCCCCAATGCTCCGGTCCTTGGCGGTGGTGAACACCTCACCAGATCTGGACCGATGCAAGTCAGTTCCGGAGGGTGGAATTGACGGGAGATGAGCGCACTCGAAAAGCACTCGCGGCGCCTCTCGTGATGACATGCGGCCTGGGCATCGAGCATGGCTATATAGAGCCGTGGATGTGTCCGTCTTGTCGAAAAGCCTGCTTCACATCACAGAAAGCTCACTCCGTCTACTCTCCCAGTATCTATCACCAACTTATTCCTGTATATTCAATACCCTAGTCGCTCACTACATCCCCCCCACCCCCCCCCCCAAAACATTCCATCGCAATGAAGTCCGCTCTCGTCCCCCTCGCCCTGGCAACCGTCGCCGCCGCCAGCCCCATCAAGATCGTCGAAGAGGTGGCCCACTCCATCGGCCTTTACAACAAGGGAGGCGAGTCCCATTCCTACTACAAGGGCGCTTCGGGTCCTTTCTCCTTCACCTCGACCTACGACGTGATCGCCACGCCGGACCAGGTCGTCGACAGCAACAACACCTACACCGGCGGCCTGGCCGGCGCCGTCGGCTACTACAGCTACGGCATCAACTCGTACGAGAACGTCATCTGCTACAACATCACCCTGGTCGGCTTCAGGGGTGACTACCAGTCCCCCGCCGCGTCGGCCACCCACATCCACCAGGCGCAGAAGGGCCGCGCCGGGCCTCCTCGGTAAGTGTCGGGGCAAGAAGAAGCCAACGGAACCAAAAGAGAGGATTTCCTGTACTGACATTCGTAACCAGCATCGCCTTCCCTAACCCGGCGCCCGTCGAGGGTGCCCAGAACGTCCGCCGCAGCATCGGCTGCCTGTCCGGCCCCTTCCGCACCGGCGTCAACGCCAGCGGCGTCGACACCGGCGCGGGCTTCGCCGTCCGCCAGATCGAGGAGGACCCCTCCGACTTCTTCACCGACGTCCACTCCAGCCTGGCCGTCCCCGGCGCCGTCCGCGGCCAGCTGAGCGACGGCGTCAACCCGGACTGCGAAGACAAGAAGAACTAGGAGGGGAGAGGGGGAGCGGGGTGATGATGTTGGATAGCTATCCTTGTGTTTGCCGGCGGCGTCGGAGCCCTCGGCAGCTTCGAACGGGCGGTGGTTGATGGCGATGCGCGGTCACTCTCTTTAGCCGTCGATTTTTATAATTTCTAATTCCAAGTAACATATTCCTCCGCGAGAACCTGTCGGTCCGCGGCAAAACCCCGTAGAGGCGGTATCCTTGCGCACGGAGTGAACGCAGGAAACAAATAGATGCCCCTTTTGGCGCGGTGCGTCGTCCTTGGCCCGATGCGCGGTGAGATCCGGCGCTTGGTGAACAGCGAGAAAATATGCGTCGGCCGTCCGGAAGAGGCTAATCCTTCAGGGATGAATGCAGGGTAGCACGAAGAACGCGGTTTGTCTCATCTTCGGGAATACTGGTGTCTGATTTGGAAATGGCCAAGATTCTTGGAGACAAACGTGACTTGTAAAGTACATGTACCCAACACACCCGACGGGAGTTATGCTGTTCTTGTTTTGTGACCGTCGTGAAGAGCTGTGATTGGTTACCCCAATATCAGAGGTCGGGATCCAGACCGGAGGCGAGCAAATATCTCACGACTTTTTCCTTCTGAAATGTGTCGGCAATCGCTGGGTCTTGTGAGCGTTCTATGCCAAGATCCCAAACATGGAGAATGCATACATAATGTTTCCCGTCATAATCGGATCCTGAAGCCTGTTATGTGGTCTTTCGCCGGTTTATTTCTTTATTTTGATCTTACTCCGTCCTATTCTACAACACCTTCCCACTGCGGGCTCTAGAACACGTCCTCACAGTCTTCGTAACCGAGCCCAGTCTGTCTGGCTTCGGTGGAGGAGGGGGCCTTTGAAGTCCCAAAACCTACTTGAGTACTGGAACTGCTCAGATTGTACAGGATAGTAGAAACGAATCTGGTTCCTTCAGTTTGGCATGGTTATTTTGATGCGCAAATATTGAGCGCCGAATCAGCATAGTAGCAGCTCTACAGATGGCGCCTCGACCCAGTAGTCATGATCAAGCCACTCATAAACCATTGCTGTATATGTCCATTCTGTAGTGATAGAGAATATGTTATAAGCCGCAGGTATGATGAATGGAGCCTTGGTGATAGTGAAACACCTGCTGGTAAGCTGTACCAACATATCAAGTCCAAATCCATCTCTTTACAAAACTAAGCTTCAGCAGATGACCCCGACGAGGCCTGGGCAGCAATGCCGTCTCGACAGGCCGATCGGATCCCTAAATAAACTACAGCCGCCTCAAAGTGCTGGTTGTCCACTTGAGGGCCCCGTTCCTTGGAATATATGCTGTTGCTAGGATTGGCTTACACACGGCTCTTCAGCAAAGGGTTCCGTATGCCAAAGCAGGAACTCATGGCCCACCATCGACCCTTGGAGGCACTCCCAATCCACCCAGATACGAGTCGCTCAAACGAAGACAAAGATGGACGCATCGGAATGTTTTAACAGGTCGGTCGTATCGAAGTGGCGAGCGTGTAACGGGCACGCCCCCGTGGCCGTTCGGCCGTCCGCAGCCGCCATTTTTGCCGAGGGAAAGGCAAGTGCGTTTATCGCATATCTTCGCTTTATGGTGTGGTCAAATGCACTGCACCAGCTCCGGGTCAAGCGTACAATCAGTCGTGTGGCCAATTGTGGATGGCCGGATGTGGTTTGCTCGATATTCACGAGGAGGCCCGAATTGGCTGAAAATACATGCTGCCATGTATCCCCAGATGATACTTGGCTAACTATCAGTCGTATCTGAGATGGACATGCCGGTCGAACCCGATAGGCGCACCGCCTACTCTGCCTCGTTGAATTGCTCGTCAATTGCTAGGGAATCCCTGAAGAACCAACGAAAATGTCCGAGGTGGTATCAAAGCTTGCTCTACTCCAAGTAAGAATCCGAACCAAAGGCCTTCTGCCTTTCCACTGGGGCCATCGAGGGGGAACTCTATCAGACCTGCGAGGGGTGAGCGGAAGAGTGTATGGATTAATACCAAGATGCGTCTTGTGTCGATCAAGCAACAGGTGTTTGCGCTTGGGGCCTTTGTGCTAGACACCCGAGATGCTCGATGATGATGGCATAAGTAAAAAGCCAAGGAGAGCATCGTGCGCCCATGGCTCACCGTTCACTCCCCCCCCCCCCCCCAGGGTTTTTGTCGGCGAAGGCGGCACTGACTATCAGTGCCGCGCTTTCTCTCGACCACTTTCACGGCCGGTTGCTGCAAGTCGGTCGGGGGGATGTCTTGGCGGCCGGGCGAGCTAACAGCTCGCGCACGTTACGGTTGGTGTTTACGGTGATCTTTTGTATCCCACGGACGCTTTCGAAATAGTGGTTCCGCGTCCTCTTCTCGGTTCTCTGTCCAGAAACGGCCGTATTTTAATTGTAGATGTAGAATCGTGATCTTGGTGTCTGTGGCTTCATTGTTGCCGAGTTTCCGGCTGTCGACACGGAGATGGGTGTCCCCGGTGCCCGAATCCTGCTCGATACGCCAAGGACAACGGTCTCAAGGTAATGTTATGCCGCAGTCCGTCTTGGACAGCTTCGTCTCGTCTGCTTCTGCACGCAACCTCCATTCCATTCCCGCATCGAGGCGATCAAATCATAGGCTGCCGGGGTGTCTCTTGCTGGCAGCACGAACAAGCCGGTGAAGACGATTTATCCTCGTCCTCGCCGCGCGGTGTCCCTTGACGACGTGTTGCTCGTGAAGCACCACGACCGGGAAATATAGTGTCATCTCGCGGCATGCTCGAGCGGCTTGGGAGTCGGCATCCGACATATCATGTCACGCAGCATGTCTTACAGCGCGGCTGCCTCGAGGACGTGGATCGCCATCGTCGAGACCGCTGATCAGAACGTGTTGAATGCTGGGCACTATTGGTTTGCATATTACCTACTCCAAGGGCGGACTTTGGATGTGACCAGTCATTCCCCCCCTCCCCGACGCTCTCTCTCTCGCCCAAGATCGACGGGGAGATGGCCCGATTGGAGCACCTAAATAACCCCGGGTCGAAATCAGGTTGAAATAGCTTCAAGGCCCAGAACGCGGCCTCCAGACGTCTGTTGCGTTGTTGGTGTACGCACTCTCCCGTCGGCTACGCTAGCTCCCGCAGCTTGAGGGAGCGAAAAAGAAAAAAGAAAAAAAAAAGGGTCCGGGATTTAGTCGTGATGATATTTGGTATACTGAGGCATGGTACGAAGTGGCGCTGAGACAGACAAGACGGCAAGTGCCGACTCGACAGCAATCTCGAGGGGGGAGGGATGATTCCAGGAAAATGGGAGAGACGAGAGTTCAAGGGGGGGGGGGGAGGGGCAGAAGCATGCAGGCCGAGGAAGAAAGAGAATGTATGCTAGTTCAGTCATGATGGATGGGACCTATTACATGTGTCTTGGTGACTCTCCTTGACTCCAGTCAGGCACGGTATCTTCAACCCGAGCAATGACATTCTATTATGGCTTTTTTTATTTTTATTTTTTTTATGGCTTCCATGGTCAGCCCTTCCAGCCATAGAATGAGTGAGGGTTAGTGACATGAAATGATGCCACGGCAGGCAAGGAGGGAAGAGTCAGTCCGTCGTCGAGGCATGTTGCGGTTCCACCAGGCCAGGGACAAAGGGAGAAGAACAGACAGACGACGGATCCTTGCAAACTTGGCGTGCGTGCGTGCATGGCCGCGTGGGTATCTGTATCGTTCGGTAAGCGGCCCTGCCCTCATGGGTTCGGTTCGTCGTGTCTGGTGGGCCGAGGTCGGCCCTGCATACTGGGTAAATACGTGTACTGTATCCGTATATCCATGCCCGTATGTATGTATCGGAAGAGGGGGGAGGGCTCACACGCGTCGGTTTTGACTAGCATGCTTCCAGTGACATTCAAGCGAGCGGGGATACGGCCGGTGACAGGCCAAAAGACGGAAAACTTTTCCCACCGGTGGTGGTGTGTCGTATGTCACGTCACATTCGCTGGGTGCTGTCTGGGTGGGTGGTGAAGCAAACTATCTAGATACGCACTGCACTAGTAGAACCTACCTACCTACCTACCTATCTACTTGGTACGAATAGATGGCAAACGCATTATCCGAGCTCGGTAGAGAGACAGACAGGTGTGTCAATGACGCCGACCAAGGTCCAAGTCCAAGACATGGTGGCGGTAGCTACTGGAGGCCATTCATTGGATGGCGGTAACTCCGAGGGGAACTTCGTCCAACCAGGGCGAAAGGGACGGCAATCTCGCATTCTGTTCTCGAAGGGCCTGTCTCAACGAGACTCAATGAGAGACAGAGAAGGGAGAAACAGGGGGGGGAGAGAGAGAGACACGGACTAAGGAAGAGGAGGAGAGGAGGAAGAGAAGAGGAGAGGAGAGGAGAGGAGAGGAGAGGAGAGGAGAGGAGAGGGAGCTTGGACAGCTAAAGTGTCTCTGCTGCTTGCTGCTGCTCTTCTGCAATTGGGCCCCACAACGGAGCGTTTTCCGTAGCACGTCATTGGTCGACGCATGAGCTTGGGGCATGCTCAGTGGCTTAGTCATACCCGTGAAGACGATACGTACCGCTACCATGGCGGCAGGTGGTTCCACAAATCGGTCGAGGAAAAGCGGGTCCCCGACTGATCTTTTTTTTTTTTTCCCTCTTTTTTTCTTGCGTCGTGTGTTTGTCACCGACTGACCAACCAGCCAACCAACCACCAACATAAAAATCAAAACAAAAACGAAGAAAAAAAAGATTTAATTAAAAAAAAAAGAGACGAGGAGGGAGAAAAAAAGAAAAAAAAGGCCACCCTTCCCCCCCCCTCCCGTTTCCATTTCATCATCCAAACACCACCACCACCATCGCACGCACGCACGCACGGCAGGTCACGGCTCACCGAATGTTCGACTCGGCGTCCATCTCCTCCCGGGACCTTCGGATGGAACAGGCGGCCAACAACCACCGTCTTATTCTTCTTCTTCTTCCTCCTCCTCTTCTTCCTCTTCACGATGTCGTCGGAGCAAGATTATCAAGATCTTTTTGGCCCTCAGGCTAAAAAGGCCAAACGAGGTCGGGTGAGTCGAGCCCGTCCATCCATCCATCCAACCATCCATCCATCCAACCATCGGTCCCCTGTTGTTGTTCTGTCCTCGAGCTTCTTTTCTCTCCTTTCTTCGTCTCTCTCTGGCTGCAGTGACATGCCACTTGCTTCACTCACTCGGCCATTGACTTTTCAATCCCAATCCACCCATCCACCCACCCACCCATCCATCCATCCATCCATCCATCCGTCAATTCAAGCAATCCAATGAACCAAATCAATCAGGCATGCCTCGTACATCCAGAGCATTCGCCCTCTTCCCGCTCTTCTGCTCGCTTGCCCGCTTGCTTCCCTCCCTTTTGCTGACTTCTTCCTCGAGCAACAGCTCCAGACCGACAAGTCCGCCAACGCCATCCGCATCCGCGACAACCAGCGACGCTCGCGCGCCCGCCACAAGGAGTTCGTCGACGAGCTGCAGCGCAAGGTTCAGGAGTACGAGAAGCGCGGCATCGAGGCCTCGCTGCAGATGCAAAAGGCCGCCCGCGACGTCGCCATCGAGAACTCGCGCCTGCGCGCCCTGCTCGCCAGCCGCGGCGTCTCCAGCGACCAGGTCGACGCCTACCTGCGCTCCTTTGAAGACGACCCCAAGACCCTGTCCGCCATCTCCATCAACACCACCCTCGCACCCATCCTCAGCGGGCCCGTCGTCCTCGAGCCCTCCCCCACCCAGCTGCCGCCCCTGCAGGAGCACTTTGGCAACACCTTCCATCCCGACCCCTCCTCCTCCTCCTCCTCTTCCGCCGCCGCCGCCGTCGACGACCCCTCCGCCGCTACTGCTACTGCTACTGCTACTGCTACTGCTACTGCTACTGCTACTGCTGCTGCTGCTGCTGCCGCTGCTGCTACTACTACTACTACTACTACTACTGCCTCCGCTGCCGCCAAGAAGAGGAAATACGGCGACGCCCTGCTGCCGCCCGTCCTCACCCTGACGCCGACCCCCGATGTCCAGCAGACCTCGGCCCTCGATAGGCTCGCCGTGCTCGCCGACGCTAGTCTCAACCGCTCCTCGTCCCAGCCCGCACAGCATTCCAGCACCTCGTCCGAGTCGTCGCGGAGCCCACACCCCTACGACTGCGCGAGCCAGACGCCCCCTCGCCCCGCCGAACCGCAGCGCCACCAGCAACCACACCAACACCAACACCAACACCAACACCAACATCACCAACACCAGCACATGTCCGCCCTCTCTCCCCACGAAATGTCCTGCAACGCCGCCGCCCGCATCATCGCCGACATGCAGGGCGGCAACGCCGACGACCGCAAGACAAAGATATCGCTGGGGTGCAGGTCCCAGGACGACGAATGCTTCGTCAAAAACACGTCCATCTTCCACGTGCTCGACCACCGATGACAAGTGCTGACGACGACGACGACGATGGTGGGAAACCATCGACCGTAACCGAATTTCTTGTCGTCCGATCCATCCCTATGGGCTCGACGACTCTCTAGGCCTTTTTTTTTTTGCTTGATCTGTTTTTCGTCCTCCCGGGAGATATGGTCGGAACGTCGGTGGAACACTGGCGCGTCTTCGATGTCTTGCCTCGGTCGGTCGGTCGTCCTTCATCCCGTCCAGGAGGGGGAAGAAAAAAATCGAGACGTCGGACGGATCAATGCCGAGTTGGCAAGATAAAGTGACCAAGACACGCAAACACATCCCCGACCCCCAACCACGCCGCCGCCGCCGCCGAACGGCCATTGGCGAGGGCGGCCGGCACCATCCACCCCGAAGCCTTGATTGTCCACCACCCGAGGTGATGGGACAACGGGCACGGCGCCGCCACGTGCTTCAGTCCCGGAACGCCGCAGCATGCATACGAACCTGGACGAAGCGAGGGCTCTACACTACCGTTTTTGAAAGCTTTTTGCATGCATGCTGATCGGGCGAGACAATGTCCCGGGCCTCCAGGAGACAACCCCCAAACGTGTCTTTCCGACAAGCCCTGTCTGTAACGCAGGCAATCGTCCTCGATAGACGTCGTTGTCGACTCGCTTTTGTCTCCGCGCGGCCGACCGAAAGCGGCCAGGGCAATCACCATCACCTGCCCCGAGTCCGGGCCTTGTCGGCACGATGCGTTGGTGTGCCGTCGATCCGAAAGGGACGGGGGCCAGACGTTCGTTCATCTTGCCCCCTCGAGGGATGTCATGTCGACGCGCACTGCATGCTGCGTCGTCTAGCCCGCGTCGTTCGTGCCGTGCATGTGTCCAAGAGCACGGGTGGATCGGGAGGAGGGGGGGGCACCCTCCGTGCCCCCCCTCGTCGTCGTCGAAGGAGACTTGCAGTCCCTTGCCTCGAATCCGGGACACTTTTTGACCCGAGGAGCGCGCCAACGTCGGCAGTAATTGTATGTCTAGCTGTACATGGTAAAAATACCGTAATGCAAAAGAACCACGAGAACAAAACTCCGAACCATCCCCCCCCGCCCCCGCACCCCTTGTGAAGCCACAGCGTCGAGAACCACTGATAATGAATCTGCCTGCACATTTGAGTTGATACCAAGTTGGGCCCATGTTCCTCGCGGACCCGAGCTTGGCTTGGTTGGGCGAATGACCCTCTCCTGGAAGATTGGATATGCGACTCCAAGTAAGTTCATTGCGCGGAAGATGCTGGCATCGCGCTGACGGTCCCTTCAGAACACTCATCCTTTCGCGCCACGCAAAGGTCATACGCAGCGTCGAGCGGATGGAGTTCACAGGCTTCCGTCTCTCAGAGGGGCCATACGGAAGACAGAACGGGGGGGTGTGGGGGGCACGATCACATTCTGCGGCATCACCTTTGTGGTCCCGCGTGATACATGGGGACTGGGGAATAGCCTATACCGCAGGAGCATTCTTCGTAGCGTTGGCCGGGGCGTTGTCCACCGTGTGCGATGGGACAAGAGTTAGCCATGCTCTTCCACTTGACAGCCCAATCTCGCGTAAAGCCAGTCGACGGCGCAGTTATTATTTTATTGTATCTGACGAAGAAGAATGGACACCCATGCCCATGAGCCGCCCCCTTACTCACTCGTCCTTCACGCCGAGGGCCGACAGGCGGACGTAGCAGTCTTTCGGCTTATACGTCAAACCCTCGCGGGCCCCGTACCCGGACAGCTCCTCCGGGCAGGGGAGCAGCTCAAAGTTCCACACGATGAGGGTCAGGATGATCCTCAGCTCAAGGTACGCCAGCCTCCGCCCGAAGCAGCCGCGGGGCCCCAGGCCGAACGCGAGCTGGGGCCCGGCATGCTGGTCGAACTCGAGCTCTTCTTCGCCGGCGGCGGCGGCGGCGGACCCGGCGACGAGCCACCGCTCCGGCCTGAACTGCGCGACGTCGGCGTCGTCCCACGCCCGCACCTTGGCGCCGCCGGCGGCCCGGCTGCTCTCGCTGCGCGCCGCCTCGTCGACCGGCAGCGCCGGCCGCAGCATGCCGGGCCCCCGGTTCAGGCAGATGACCACCGTGCCCCTGGGCACGCGGTGGCCCAGCAGCTCCGTGTCGCAGAGGGCCTCGCGGTCGACGAGCGGCGCGGCGCCGCCGCAGCGGAGGATCTCCTCCATGGCGGCGTCGAGGCGGGGGATCCTGGCGCCCAGGATCTCCCGCGCCGTCGGGCTGCGGTTGTCGGCGAGCGCGTCCGGGAGCGCCGACCGGAGGGCCGAGCGCAGCGCCGCCTGCGCCGCCGGGTGGTCGGCCAGGAGCTTGACGCCCCAGCACACGGTGGTGCTCGTGGTGTCGTGGCCCGCGACGACGACGCCAAAGACCTGCCGGAGAAACGTCGTGTCAGCAAACGTGACCCGTAACCTGTCGTGTGCTTTGTCGTATTTCGTACTACCGGAGGAGCGTGGCGGGGGGGGGGGGGGGGGGGAGGGGGGGGCTTACCTCGTCAACCATGGTCTCGGAGAAAAAGTCGGGCTGTCGGCCCTCGTTCTCCGCCATCTTCCTCTCCCGCAGGACGACCAGCTCGACGGCCGAGAGGGCCTTGGACTCCTCGTTGCCGACCTCCTGCAGCCTCCCGAGCGCCTTGGCGATCTCCTCGCGGACGTAGGCCTTCTTGACGCGGAAGGTCCGGCGCATGGCGGGCAGCTTCTCGAGGAACCACCACTTGAGCCGCGGGATCGGCGAGCCCTGCAGCTTCTCGATGGACGCGGCCACGTCGAGCGTCGCCTGGAGCTTCTCGTCGCACCGCCCTTCCGGGAAGTCCACGGGCCCGCCGCCGCCGGCGTCCGCCCGGGCCCGGAGGCGCGCGACGTCGTCGTCGGCCAGCGCCCCGACGAGCTCCACCGTCGGGCGGATGGCGCTGCTGGGGAAGCCGCCGCCGAAGACGAAGGCGGTGACGGCGTCGAGGGCGGCGTAGTAGATGTCCGTCTCGGCGGGGAAGGGCCGGCCGCCGGCGGCGCGCGCCTTGTCCCCCCACAGGCGGATCAGGCGGGCGACGCCGGCGTAGACGGTCGGCGCGGCGACCTCGTTGAGGAACTGCGGCGACATGAGGTCCTGCAGGAGGCGGCGGTGCTGGCGCCACTCGGGCCCCGTCTTCATGTTGATGTGGTGCTTGCGGCCGGCGCCCTCGAGCATGTCGGCGACGAGGGAGGACCGGTCAAAGTCCCTCCGCCGCAGGAGCATGTCCTGGGCCTCGCGGAAGTCGGCCATGACCACGATGGGCCGGCCCAGCGGGCGGATGAGGACCTGGAAGAGCGGCGAGCCCAGCCTGGACGCCTGCTCGAGGAGCCAGAGGTTGAACTCGCCGGTGCGGCCGATGCCCTCGAGGAGCGAGGGGATGTCCCCCAGGACGCTGTTCGCGGCCGCCGCGTTGTGAGGGATGCCGGGGATCGGCCGGGGCAGAGCCCACCTGTAGAAGCCGTAGAGCAGGAGGCCTGCTGCGGCGACGAGGAGAGCGTGGGTCGGCGAGACGATGAGACTCGAGCCAACGGTCCCGTCGCCGCCGCCGCCGCCGAGGAGAGCCGGACCTGGCAGTACTGTACCCAACATCCTGATTGATCTTTTTGTTGAACTGTCTCTCTCTCTCTCTCTCTCTGAGTCCAGAGGGATATATGCAATGACGTCAACCCGGCGATTGAGAAACTTTGCCCGCTGTCCGGGAGACGGGATGAGTCTTATAGCATGGAAGGTCGAGCGTGCAAAGGAGGCAACGGAGACGGATGCGGGCTATAGAAACCCCCCCCCCTCCAGTTCCAGGCCGCTGGTCAAAGAATTCCCTTCATAGCTATAAGAGAAAAAGCCATATTACGACGGCGTTTCGGGAGGCGACGTGGGCCATGGCCGGTACCACGAGTGTGTGTGTGTGTGTCCTACGTAGTAAGCCGAGGGCGCATAGGAAGAGAAAGAAAAATAAACGAAAAAAAATAAAAATAAAAAGGCCCCATCGTCAGATGGATCCCTCTCGCCCCCCTCCCCGCGAGCGTCTTGCCCGACACGGAAACCGAATCGCAGAGCGTCCCTCGGGTTGCGACTCGCGAGTAAGGGACTCGCCCCTCCCCCCGTATAACAGAGCCCACAGTATCCCCCGCGCCATAATCCCTCCCCTCCCTTCTTCCCTGCTGCTCCGGACGGGCGGGTTTGTGTTCCCAAGCCGTGGGATGCCCGTTCTCGTACAGAGTAAAAACTTGGGCTTTGTTCGGCGTGCGAGGAGGCGGGGGGGTGCGCCAGAGGCTCCCTTCTTTGCTTACCGTGGGCTGTTGTTTTCAACGGCACCGGACGCATGCGGGCCTCAACGACTCATGTCGTGGAAGTGCTCCGAGAGGCGGAGGAACATGGGACGAGGAGGGTTAAAAACAAAAAACAAAAAAAAACAGACGCAACCAATAATGCAACAAAGCCATGGAGAGAGACCACACATACCATCTAGGATTTGTCCTAGGGCGATGCGCGCTGACGGTTGAGGGCGATGGGAGGGCTCGAGACCCTTGGCGGTGACACTAGCTCCACCGAATGTCTTACAGACTCTTTAGTCCGTCTCCATGTGGCGAGCAGAGCAGGTTGAGTGAGCTGTTTTGGGGTCTCTCGACGGCCTCCCGGAGAGGCAAACAAGCGGTCAGGTCCCAAGGCCGGTCGATTCATGTCAGGTCAGTTCAGGTCATGTCAGATCAGCTGCCGTCCGTGACGGCCACTGGTACTACTACACTGCTGCGATGGAAGACGGGGGGGCATGCGACGGCGGGCTAGTTAGTACAAGTCTGCGTAGGCGTGTTACGTCGCGATGCTCATCACGATGGGGACGGGGCCCAAGTAGCATCGGCTAGATGACATGCGGCGTCACCCCGGCGTTGACGCAACCGAGGGGAGGGTGAGAGGCATGGATGGCGGCAGTTAATAAGGGGGATGGATGATGAGTCGGGCGGGAACAGGAACCGAGCGAGACCGGGCACCGGGTTGCATGCACCAGACTAGCTGAAAAAGGGGGATAAGACTTGGATAGAACAGATAGATAGACACTTATTTACTTGCTTAACCCCCGTCTCGACATGGGAAAAAAGACGACGAAAAAGCAAAACAAAAGAGAAATCGTGAACGCCTCGGTGGAATCTAACCACTTGTTCTCCCCGAGGTGGGCTCGAACCACCAACCTCCAGATTAACAGTCTGACGCGCTAGCCAATTGTGCCATCGGGGATAAGCTCCAAACATGGTTGCTTGAGAGCCGAGAGGGTCGTTTGTTGGGGTCCCGAGGCTTTCGGACGCATTATCAAAGCCGACGCGTTCCGCCGTGGTGGGTTCTTTCGAGGGTGGGTTTCTTCTCGTGTGTCGAAAACACTCTCAGAGGTAGGTTTCAAGCTTGCGTACAAGTGGGAATGGAAACAAGACTCCGTACATACACGGCCTTGCAAGCCAAATAACGCCAAAGGCGAATCGTGAGCCCCCCCCAAGTCAACGAACGACAGGCGGATACAGAGCCGGTATTGGGTCGGCCAGGAAATGAGTATGGATGGATCCATGCGGCCGGAGATGTGAGGAGAGAGAGAGAGAGAGAGAGAGCTGCCAGGGTGGTGATCGGTAGGTAGGTAGTGATGCTGCTTGGGCCGCGGAGTTTTCATCCGATCACCAGGATGACTATAACTAGCCCGAGAGTCTGTTTAGGTATGAGGGAAAATGCGACCCTAGTTCCACCGAAAGGAAAGCTACAGCACCAGAAGCGTCCGTTGGCGCAGCGGCTCTGGTTCTCGGGTCCGACGGGATGGCTGCCGATTGTCACGCAAGTCAACGTCTTGGACATCGTTCCCGGCCACACCAAAGCTTCAACAGGCAGAACCATGTGCTCATAAAGAAAGGAGCCGTCACGGAGGTGTGGTCTGTACATGTATAGGTGGAGGAGTGTGAAATTGGTAGATCAGCCGGATACTACTGAGTCTGCACCGAACAGGCCCGCTTGACCCAGCTTTTTAAAGATTCCGGATCAAATGAAGCCGTTATAGGTAGCGAGATGAGCGCCATGGATTCGGATAGGGCGCATCCATGCAAGACATCACATGTACTGCAAGTTGTTGATCGTAGCTTGCTTGGTACGGTGCACATTAAGAGAGCGTCTGTCAAAGTAGAAAACAACACTGGGCATCCCGTCTCATGCATCACTGCTAGGAAGCGGATAAAAATTCTTTAAAAAAAAAGTGTCTGAAACGGTATTTACTTCTTCTCTCCTCTTTGGTTATTAGAGTGTACCGATTCGTACTCATACATCACCAATAATTGAAACGGCCAGCACTTGATCGGATCATCCGAGCCGGCACGCAGCGCCTTTTCCCCTCTCGTGAACATCCCCTTGATCATCGACCGCTTCTTCCCCCTTTTCCTTCTCATAAACCCCCCCAGAAAAAAAAAAACACTTGCCTGGATCAGGAGCCCGTGGGACGACCCTGTCCCCCCTGTCCCCTGTCCTCGCCGTCGCCTCGACTACGCCGTGATGGGCGGGTTTATTTCGTGGAGGCGTCGAACTTGAGGGCGGTGCAGGCGTTGCCGGCCTCGGCCTCGTCCAGCTTGATGTTGTTGTCGAGCTTCTTCTGCTCCGTGGCCAACTTGGAGGCGACGTCGTCGCCCTGGGCCTGCTGGGCCTGCAGCTTCAGCACGGTGGCCGTGAGCTTGAGGACCTTGTTCTTGATCTTGCCGCACTGTTTTTATTTGTGCCAAGAGGCATCGGGTTAGTCAGACCGCTTCGGATGAAGAGGATGGGTCTCGGGGGGGAGGGGGGTGAACGCGGGCGCCACGAACCTGGAGAGCGTCGGCCGCGCTGCCGGTGGCGGCCTCGATGGCGGGGTTGAAGGCGTCCGTCTCGGCGTCGTTGGCGATCTGGTTGACGCTGTTGAGGAAGGTGAGGTCGGCCTTGCTGACCTGGGTCAGGTCGGCGGGGAGGCCGGAGAGCTTCTGGAGGGCTTCCTGCTTCGCGTTGCCGGCGGTGCCGCCGCTGATGGAGAGCTCGTCGTAGGTCTGGGTGGAGAAGACGTTGCTCTGGCGGGTGTCGAGGGGCGCGGCGGCGGCGAGGGCAGCGAAGCCGACGGCGAAGAGAGAGAACTTCATTTTGGTGGTTTTGGGAGGGGGAGGTGTTGATGATGATGCGGACACGGAAAGGAGGGGACACTGACCCGGATGAATCGAAAGAGAGTGATCAAGTCGCGTTGGAAGAGATGAGACAGCGCAGCTGCTTGAAGAAGGGAAGAAAAGAAAACAAACGTTGGAATGATTGTGAGGGCGTGACAAGGAGTGGGAAGAGGAAAACCGGAACTAAGAGGCAAGATCGAGAGTCATCTTTATACAACTATCATTTCGGACCATCTGCCCAACCCTTCCCTCTCGCGATGGCCCAAATAGCTAGATTTACCTACATGCTCCCACCGGCGTTGCCCAACATGGGATGACATGGGGCCCGGAGCCGATCAATTGAGACGTCCCCCCCCTCCCCCCTCCTCTTCACGAAGTTCTCGGTTTCGGGGGCCCAAATCGCAGCCCTGCGCGTGTATTCTCGCTCTCCCAGAGGACAAGAGGCCCCAGTCTGGAGCTCCCACCCACGGCATGGCATGGGTGGGATGAAGCTGCCAAGGCGTTGCGAGTGCGGGAGGAGGGCCGGATCGGGAAGCCAGCCAACGATCCAAGCCGTCGAGGGCGGCAGTCGCTACGACTTTGAGGCTCGCGTGGCTCCCTGCAGGCAGGCGGAGACGTGAACGACTGATGAGAAGGGGACAAGATGGGGCCTGAGTTGAGACGGAGAGGGCAGGCCGCATGCTGGTCGGCGCATCCAAGATCGTCCATCTTCCCATCACTGACAGTCCAGGGTTCCGGGTCTCTTGGAGCTTGACTTCGGACTCTGTGGCCCCCCCTCCCAGGACAGGACGGGTTCATGCCTCACAGATTCGCGTACGTCAATGACGGAGGGGATATCGACAACACTGGCGTTGGCGGAAACGCTCCGAGAGGCCTATTCCCCCCCACCATCAACCTAAGGGGGGTTTCACGAACCCCTGCGTCTTACTGCCAAGCTTAACTTTCAGACGTGGGAGAGGAGAACGGTGGACCGACCCCTCAGCCAAACCTCTCTCTCTCTCTCTCTCTCTCTTTTCCCAGCAGGGAGACGACGATGGATGGTGGGAGGACTCTTGCACGCTGCGGTGACATTGGTCGGCCGATGCAGACGATGATGTTCCTGAGTCGGTGATCCTATGGTGATCCAAAACACACCACGACAAAACCCCCACCAATGTCAGGTGCCCGTTTGTGCAGTCTCTTCTCTCTCTCTCTCTCTCTCTCTCTCTCTCTCGCAGGGGTTCTCGAAGTCGCGAGCCCGTCCCATCTCTTTTCGTCCTCATCGTCACACTTCCTTTGACGTTGGCCCCGACAAGTGTCGATTGACTCTCATAGGACTCCCGGCGTGATGCGGCAGATGTGCACCACACCACATAAAGTACCCATTCCAGCGTCTGGACGGAACCGAACCCTTTCCGAAGGCGACCGACCGCCCACTCCTCAAATAGCAGACATGAGGATTGCTCCAGTCGAGTACGGATACATGTAATTAGCCACACCACCGACCGGTCGGGAGAAAGCCCGGTTGCACGGTCGAGAGGAGGGCGCTGGCATCTCGAACAGACAGAGACTTTCGCGACAGCGCGCTAATAACGAAATAAGCACCAGCTAATTATCTACGCAGCCGCTACTGTGGGTATGTAATATGTGCTTGCTTGGTCGCGGCCCCCCCCCTCCCCTGGGTATTCGTACCAACCAAGAGGTTCGGTCAACCTCGGACCAGGGGCTCTGAAACCTCAACCCGTCCACGCCCCTTGTTTCTCTGAGAATCACCACGGGACGTGTCTCCGGGGACCCAGTTTCCCGGATTGTCATATGCGTCTCATTACTATGTAGTAGTATGGTCTGAACTTCGCAAGTCTGCAATATCCTGGGCAGTTTTCGCCGAGTCTGGACCCCCCTCCCCCCGACCAGTCATAGGAGAGAACAGCGTCAGATGTTCTCGCTTCCGCTTTGCCCGTCATCTATGCTGACAACAGCCGTTGGGAGACGCCGGGTAGGCGCAGGGAAGCAGTACGAACCGAATACGGCCCCCTCTGAAAGAAGCGACAAACTCCTCCCCCTGAGGGGCACGAGGACAGGGTTCGCGTGGACGGGTTGGAACATTGAGTGATTCCATCGACAACATTGCCGTTCTAGTCTCCATGGCCTCTTGGGTTTCGTCGGTCGATATCATACGGGGGGGGTTCAAGTCGTATCCTCATCACACAGAAATAATATAACTCAAAGAGGGTGGCGATCGCAGAAACACCGCCGCCGCCGCCATCGCCAACGGCAACCCGCCAGACCCATCGCTCGCGGCAGACCACCCGCCGGCACCGCTGTTGCCCTTGGGCCTTGTTCCGCTGCCGTCGGAGCCGCTGCCCTTGACCGCGCGCTTGCACACCCCGTTGCTGTCCGCGGACGGACGCGGTCGCCGCCGAGGTCCGCGCGCTTTGGCGCTCTTGAGCTTGTCGCGGCCGTCGACGATGGTGACCGCTGTGAACCACGCCGCCGACTCGGGACCGGCAATCACGGGCTCCGCGTTGGCCGGCATTGGCGGTGTGTGACTGTGTTCGGTATCCCGGTTTACCCTGCCACCGCGCTCTTTGTGAGATCGCCAAGCCTGCCATCTCTTCATCATCTCGTCTGTTCAGTCAGTCGGTGGGCGGCCAATCTCGTCAAGACTGCGCCGCGAATAAATCATTGGACCGGGGATTAAATCTGACTGCAGGTACTCTAGCCAGCCGAACGGGGATTTCTCAACCAGTCAGAGTGGCAGCGACAGTGACATGCTCAGCTTGGCACCAAGACCGAGGCCCAATGTCCGCAATCGGTGCCCGGTTGGCTCCGCACATTATTGGTCGTGTTCCGGTTCCGGTCAGCGGAAACCTCCGACCTCACCCCCCCTCCCTCCCCGTCAAATGCGGCACCTCTCGGGATGCTTTTGCTGAACTGGCCATCTCGCTTGCGTTTGCCTAGGTAGGCCGTGGGGGACGGAGTGAGCTGATGATCGCTGTGGCTCATGGGCTTCGGCCCATGGACACGTGGACAACTGATACTCATCATACATTACTATCAGTGTATCGGTGATATCGATCATGCGTACCGCATGTGCGTGCCATTCGGCTTTCCGAGTCTGCCACGAGGATCCAAGACGCGAAAGACCGCATGCGGCCGCGCCAAAGCCGCCGAAGCACATGCACAGCGGTCAGCGGGGGGATCTCTCAGACGGAGCGTCAAGATGAGCAAACGTAGCAACCGGAAGAAGAATACCCGTCATGATTGAGAGAAGATGAACCATAAAGCGGCACGCCTCGCGCTGCCGTCACCCCTTGAGGGCCACCCGCACCCTCCCGCTCCGCTCGGACTGGCTGACGACGACGCGGTCGTCCGCGCTCCTCAGCTCGTCCTCGACGTGCCCGTCGCTCGAAGCCGTCGCGCCCTCCAGGATCCACGCCGTCTCGTCGGACACGATCTGCGCGACGCCCTGCCAGTAGTTGCCCTGGCTCGAGTGCCGGCTCTGCACCGCGAACGCCAGCACCACCGCCAGCCCGCACGCCATGTTCAGCGCCACGACGCCGAAGACGATGAGCAGGCCGCGGAAGCCCCGGGGCGTCAGCACCCGCACCGACGCCGTCAGCGCCGCCTCCTCCCCGACGTCGAACTGGGGCATCGCCTCCTGGATGACGGACCCCGACAGCGCCGTCAGCGCCGACTGCATCGCGACGCCCGGGCGGTTGGTCGCGCCGAGGACGTCGGCGAAGATGGCCTGGTACTCGACGTGCGGCTTGACGTCGGATATGCCGCTGCTCCGGGGGTCCATGAAGACGGAGACGTTGTTGGCGCGCGGGGAGTTGTACAGGTCGTTGACGAGCTTGTTCGTGAGGTACTGCGTCGCGTTGAGCCGGCGCGGGTCCCCGGTCGACGAGACGGAAAAGATGCCGCGGCCCGTCGCGTTCGCGCCGCGGGGCCCGACGCCCATGAGCCGCTGCACCTCCGTGGTGTTCCACGCCATCGCCTCCGCGTCCCACGACACTTGTGCCCCGCCCAGGTCCTTGTCGCTCGAGAGCTCGGCTTCGGCGTAGTTGAAGGCCAGCTGTTGGAAGCAGATCGACATGTCTAGCCTCAGCGCCCCCTTCTCGATCCTTTCCCCCCCCGGCGCGCGCCCGCCTATCGCCCGCTCCCATGTGATCCATTCCCCGTCGGTCGCCGAGGTGTTGCCGAGTGCGAAGTCGCCCCGGAGGAAGAGGCCGCCGGGCCCTCTCCATAGGTCGTGCGTGCCGTTGTTCCTGAAGAAGAGGAACACCTGGGAGTAGGCGGTCACGGGCTCGTCCGAGATGGTGTGGTTCTGCGCGCTGGGCCGCGCGTTGGTGCCGTTCGGCACGCACAGGCTGTCCGCGAAGCCCTGCCTCGCCTGCGCCTGGGCGAGCTGGAACTGCGGTATGGAGCAGTTGAAGCTCGGAGGAAAGCAGCTCCCGTCTTGGCAGTTCGGCGGCAGCGGCATGCCCGCTTCGCGGAACATGCTGCTGTAGGACAGGTTGCCGTTCACCTGGAGGAAAAAGGGCACCGTGTCCGAGAACGGCGGAGGCATGCGGACCGAGAGGGAAGCGGAGACCGAAGGACGCATGCATACGAAGCGCGATTCGAAGCCGTACGTGCCGCCGGCGTACCGGCGTAGCGTCGACAGTTTCGCGCCCGGGACAGGGAGAAAGGTTCTACGGACGGCTTCGGTATCGCTGACACCGAGCTGGTTCGGCCGCGCATCCGCTGCCGGGGACCCCTCGCCGAAAGGCACGTAGGCCAACGGCCGGAGAGGCCAATTGTTCATTTGGCGGTTCAGCGAGATCACTTCCGAGCTCATGTACGCTTCCAGGGTCTCATTCTTTGCGTCCCCGATGATGGAGGAGACGGCCAGGTCGGAAACCAGGAATGTTGAAGAGAACTGAATCGTGACGGTGGTGAAGAGCAGCAGCATGACCAGCCCGGCCTGTAGGTAGGACTTCCATGCGGATGTGACGAGTAGCCACGCCAACCTCAGGGGCCCGTCGTTGGTGCATCGGATGATGGACACCTCGGCGACTCGGGAGAGGGGAACCCCGTGTCTCTCGAGTACAACACCTGCGATGAGGCTGGTGTAGATGGACGCTTGTGCGGTGATGGCAAAACGTAGGAGGACCGTCAACAAGGTGACGGCTTGCGTGACGTACTGGCTGAGCATGATCCATCTCCAAAGGACGGCCGCGCCTCTTCCGTCATCGGGGCCTTCGCCCGCCCATAGGAAGAGGAGGAATCCCAGGATGCCGAGGACCAATGCCGTTCCGCCCCCGACCGTTAGCAGGCCGAGGCGGCCGAGGCCATGCTGGAGGCGATCGACGTAGCTTCGCGAACGAGCCTTCTCGATGTCGATCTCCGGTTTGATTGGGGATTTCGATGACTTGAAAATGGTCATTCTCGGAAGCTGGAGCTGGGCTGCGAAGCCGGATGGGTCACTGAGGAATGACGGGACGCAAAAGCAACACGCAGCAACGGGGGGGGTGGTGGTGTCGGCCGCGGCACAGCAAAGACATGATAATACAGTCCGGCTGCCTGGACGCGTTTGATGAGACAGCTCTCTCAACGGCACATCGTTGTACTTAAGGTTAAAAGAAACTCTTTCTCCAGGTCCCGCCCGTGGTTCGCATTGGGATCTCCCCGTTCCCGCGCCCCTCGACGAGGTTTTTTGGTCTGCTAAGCCCGCCAAGACGTGCATATTCCCAAACGCCGTCTCCGCAGGTGAAGCTACGTTGGTATCGCGACCGACCTTTGACAAATCCGCCCTTTTTTATGCCCCCGAATCAAGAGCCTTGTCACATTCGGCTCCGGGCCCTCGGTGCCCATTGGGGGGGGGGCTAACGATCCGAGTTTGCTATGCCGGCACGTCATCCGGTGCCTCTGCCAGCGCACTGAGGGGTTGCGATGCATGAATCCAGGCGGGAAGATGCACGATCCCGCGCGAAGGGGGTATCGGGCGGACAGTGCACGAGAAGCGAGACAGGGATCCTCCGGCGGACGGCGTCGCAGAGACCAAACGCCATGTCCTGGATGCTTGTAAAGGTCCAACGCCATAGGTCTTGGTTCATCATTTGTTATCGAGAGGGGTTTGCGACTAATGTGGCCGTACCGACGAGTGATAACTGACAGCTCGCGGAGCTGCGTTGCGGGCACACAACACGTCTTGACTGATAACGCTCCCCACCCACATGGCTCGTGCAACTGAAAAACGAAAAACAAGTTTACATTATTCCCAGCACCCTGGAGGTGTGGCCCATTCTGGAATTGCCAGGCGATTGACGCAGGGATATCGTGGCTGGATGAGCCTCCCAGAACATGCACAGGAAGGACATGCGAAGTCACGAGATATATCGGAAGCACACCCTAAACTTGAGGCATCCTTGGGCTGTGGGGGCCATCGATGAGGGGGAAACACAGGACTAATTAACATGCAACGGATACCTTTGGATTCGACAAAGTGGACTGTAAGTCCTCGACTAGTCAATCCTTAAAGCCAATAACTTATCCCATTATATGCCCATCTTGAGACGCTCGTAACTATCCAAAGTTGACTCGACTCACAGCCACGACTCATTAATTCCAGCAAGGGAAGAAGCAGCATGCATGCTCTCGAGCCCCCCCACTAAAGGTCTACAAGCGGCTTGGGGGGGCCCTCCAAAACGTATCAAAGTCGTCGCCCCATCCCCTCAGGCATCGGCGTGGACGGCTTCCGTTCTGCTTCTTGAAACCCCCCTCGCCGGTCATCAACTCTTCCGTGAACGCCTCTCTCGGAGCAGAGTGCTGATTGTCGAGCGGCAATGCTATCCCTGTAAAGTGATAAACCCCAAAGCGCCGGCACAGCGCCGGCACCTTCTCCGTCGTCCCAGGCAAGATGCACGCGATGGGGTAAATATCTATCGTTGGGTCAGTCTATAACATAGAAGAGACGGCAGGGATATCTCCCAGCGCCTCGCGTAGCTTGATAACTAGGCAGAAGTAAAACGCTTTAGAGTCTTCCAAGTCCAAGGCTGCCTCGCTGTGATCGTCAGAGCGGTAGAACTCGGAATCGCTCAGAAGATAAGTAGGGTCATCGCTATACAGCAGCTTACTATTGGGCATTCTATGGGATCAATATAGAGGTCTTCAATGTTGGGCCAGTGCATTTGAGACATACAGGGTGTAGAACCCAGATAACCGGTCGCTATAGACTTTTGAGTGTAGGAAGCTAGAGACTGCACTCTCCACAGAATACAGGCCTGTTCTTCCGGTTGTCGTTCGTTTATATTCTTAGGGGTTTTTTTTTTTTTTCATTTTTTCTTTTTCATTACCTTTTCCCAAAAGCTCTCTCAAGGGTATGTTTCTCTCGGGTGGGCCTCAAACTAAGATAGGCTTGGGAGCCAAGACTCTATGA
Source organism: Colletotrichum caudatum (assembly GCA_030867225.1). NCBI lineage: Eukaryota > Fungi > Ascomycota > Sordariomycetes > Glomerellales > Glomerellaceae > Colletotrichum > Colletotrichum caudatum. The sequence continues at coordinate 68,029 of MU846077.1, forward strand.
GAGCGTTCCCTAGTTTGTTCAACTTAAAGTCTTTGCGTCTAAAACAAACGTCATTCGGTAGTATCACGCACGTAAAGAGACGATGGTTTCAATGTGCCAAGGCATTCCTTCTTGGCCGAGACACAACAAATATTAGCAATACTTGCGACGGCTTCACGATAGAACTCTTGGGAAAATGCCATAGAACATGATCATGCAAACCAGGGAGCGCTATCGTCTCAAATTGTTTCACCTAGACCCGCCACGTGCAAAGACAGATCGTGAGCCCAGTCTTCTCGTCATCACTTCAAGCCTATTATTTAGCAACGTCCTAGCAACACTGACTTAAGCCAAGCAGAAAGACAATGCTTGGCTCGTCTGGGAAATGAGACAAGCATTTGATTGGCTACAGGCTGGTTGAACGGTTGTTGAAACAAAAATCAAAGCAAAAGGTGAGGTCGTACCCGGGTTCGAACCGGGGTTACCAGAATTCATCGTTGAGCGATCAAAATCTGGAGTGATAACCACTACACTATACAACCTGCCATCCAAAGACGTTGCGGGTCCTGATGTGTGATTGGCGGGGAACCACACTCGATTTATATAGGATATCCCGAGCAAAAACCAACGATTCCCTAACCCACCAACCGACTTGGCGGATTCTAATGATCCTGGCGATGATATACTCACATCGTCAGACAGTAAGCAAGCTCCGGAAGACAACAATGTTAGACTTGATAAGTGTGCTCCTTTAGCGTGGGTTACATTGGCTAGCTGTCATGGCACTCGTCTAGATGCAAGATTTTAGCTACAGAAAGTAGCGGTTTGTCAGACTGCCCGCTTGGTAATCCCTGACTTGGCGGGCAGCGCTGCGTGAACGTGGAGTTGGATACAACCTCATAAGGTTTCTACTACCTATTGCTCTCCGCGCGCTCCGAAATGACGCAACGTAGGCAACCGGCTTCTTCCATGACAAAAGAATGCGAGCTTCATAAGAACCACGGGTCACAACGACAAATTACAATCGACACATATTATAAGGTGTATTCTCGCTGCCACTGTCGGGGACCCTGGATAAGCTCCCTCCCAAGCTTGCCGGCTCCAGGCCTCAGTCTTTTCTTTCACTATCGCGACGCTACTCCGACCATGGGCCGCCTTCCGAGTATCGCTGACTTCGCGATCGTGGCGCTTACTGCGTTCGCCCATGCCCAAGATCGCGAGGGCTGCCTCGACTCAGCCGGCCTCATCGCGTCTTTCTCCGTAGTGTTTTGTTGGGAGAGCATTGGATTGAACTCAAGGGGGAGGACTTGAATATTCCACTGTAGATTGATTGGTCGATGAAAGTTTTAGGTATTATGGCGATCTTAAGTGAGCTTTGAAGAAGAATTTATGCGCATTGAGCCTTGACTGTAGAAACATGGGTGTTGAAAATCTTGATTGGCCAGCACGACTGTCTTGCCTCGAACATGACATTTGAGACGCGAGAGGGGTGATTAAATACATAAATTGATGGAGACGGAGTTTCGCCTTCAATCAGGAACTCAATGAATGTATCAATATTTCGGCTATACTGATGTATATGTGATTTTGAAGCCATGTGGGGAATTCGGGAATCACGACGGGTAAAAAGCACTAGCCTAAGCAGAGAATTCGGAAAGGGCGGAAAGGGAAACAAGCGACTAAGAGGATCAAAATGACATGACGAGACTTGAAAGTGGCTCTTGCGTTCGCCCCAAGAATGAGACATGATGGCCATAGTGCTTTCAGCAACGAAGGTGGTTACGCCCCCGCCAAGCGGACAGGCATGTGGAAGCACCCCCTCGGGAAGCATTTGAAGGATTCCTGATGCGCTGGCAGATGAACGGATATGTCGCGGTTGATGCGCCGACCAGCCGCTTCATATCATGCAGTTCACATATAGTTTAGCGTTTGGACCCCTGAAAACGACGATTCGCGTGAGATTATAGGACGGGCTGATGGTTGACGGGCAGATCGAATCTCCCCGTCTCAACCCCCCCCCCCCTACATGTACCTTCACCGTGCAAACTGACACAGTAAAAGCATCAGCTCGGCACTACGGATATATCCCTGAGCAATGCCAGTAACCGCAGCCTTGCAGGCGAGACGCCAACATCCGAGGCGCCATACGCACGGAAATGCGGCACAGAATATAATTCCAACATTGCGTCGTGGTTGCGGAGCCGATCAAAGAATGTCAGCATTTTTACAAATGCTGACAATCATCAGAATGCGTTTCTGGCTTCAGTCTTATCGGTACATGAGTATCGGGCACGAAAATGACGAAAATGACGTTAAGACGCACTCACGAAGACTCTCGGCATGGAAACATGGGAGGATTCATTTCTTCTACAAAATCCTCATCATCCTTGTGGCTGTCATCACTACACACTATTCTTCGTACCCACTCCCAATAGTCGCTCTCTTACTGGGAAGAACTTGTAAGGTCGGAAATTCAACGCAAGTGCCATGGTGTCTCTGAGAAGACCGGTGTGAAATTGGCTACTCATCAAGCTACCAACATGGCAACAGTAAAGAATACACCTGAAATATTCAACATGGATACGGACTATACAATGCCGCCTTCTGAGGCTGTCAACGAGGCGTGGTCTTCACTTATATCCAAACGGGGCGGCTTCTTGACGGACCATGCCATCTCACCGGGGGAGAGCTGCTTTGCTGTGTTTCACCATATTCACTGTCTCAACGTGTTGCGGCTGGCATTCTACGAGCTGCATCCCGATACCAAGAACAGCACCTCTCATCATACCGAGCACGGTAGCCAAGCCATCATGTGCCGCCCTGTTAGTACAGTCTTGATTACAGAGGCCACAACACTAATCTTTGTCCAGGGTTTGACAGCCGATCCATTTAATCTCATTGTTGGGGGTGTTACGGGCTTTGGCGCTGAGAATCCATGTATCAACTGGCGAGATATGATGGATTGGATGGTCGTCAATGAGTAATGAAGGACTAATCTAGCAAAATGAAAAAGGGCTTATATGCCCCTTTTACTGTATTGAAGGCTATGTAGTCTATTACGGTGGATAGATATCATTGGTAGGACAAAGGTATAAAATCTTTGTCTCCCGAGTGAGTGCCATGCCCAGTAATCAGCACAATAAAAACCGCTGCCGTAACCAGGGAGATATGTAGGTATCTACCATATGCAGCCAAACCATGGAGGTCATGAGTACCTCTGGAGGTAGAGATGCTATAAAGTCCTGATGGCTGATATCATATCCTATCGTCATGTCATCGACGTGTGCCGGAAACGTTTATGGCGCCGACGAGCGCGGAACGGTAGCAAGCTAGTAGGAGTGGGGGTTCTCGTGAATAAAAGGTCACACTGCATCTGACACACTAATTATATACAGAGAAGCAAACGGTTTTCCCAATCTTGTTCGTCATCGATAGTCCGCGATGACGCCCGTCATTTCCAATCAGTTGATGCACTACGACGCGTCAGAGCTCACCACGGCCACCACCACGGGCTCGACCGCTTCACGACCCAGACGCCGCGCTCGATGGTGTTGATGACGACGTAGCCGCTCCTGAAGTACGGGTAGTGGCTCCAGGTGCCGGTGTAGTTGTTGGCGCCGCCGCCGGGCTCGTCGTCGTCCTCGGGGAAGACGTCAAAGTAGGCGATCTCCTTGACGTGCTCGGCCGTCGGGTCCCAGCGGACGGACGAGACGTCGAGGATGCGGAGGCCGGCGCCGTAGTTGCTCTGGTACGACAGGCCGCGGTGGATGAACTGGTTGTGGTCGACGCTGCGGACGGTGCCCTTGAAGATGCCGCTCTGCTTGGGCCTCTCGAGGGACCGGATGTCCCAGAAGTACGTCACCGGGAAGCCGTCGGCGGCGGGGCCCGTCTTGTTCCGCTCGTCGACCTCGTCGTCCAGCACGAGGAAGTCTTGCCAGCCGGGGTCGAATACCCAGCCTTGGTGAGTATAGGTCGCGCCCTCGTAACTGGTGCGGGATATGATGTCGGTGGAATTCTTATCGGTGACGTCGTAGCTATCGAAACGGTTAGCCCATCTTCAAGACGACTGATGGGGTGCGAAAGGCCGCGGGAAACGAACATCGTCAAGGTATCCTCGTTGTACCCGTAGCAGATATCACGGCCCCAGTACTTCACATCGGGCCCGCGGTAGACGATGCATTGAGCATCGTGGACGTAGCCGTCGCCGGCAGCACATCCCAGGTAGACGGGGTTGGCAATGTCCTCGAGGTCAAGGAATTGCAGGCCGGAGTCGCACGGTAAGTTGCGACGAGGCTGAGCGCCGACGGCAACGGCATAGCCCTTCTCCTCGTTAATCACGACATTGTGACTGCGGCCAAGTGGCAGTGCCTCAATCCAGTGGGCTGTCAAGTCCTTCTCGTTAGAGAAGACGACCGGGTTCTTGGGATCAATGTCGAGAAGCTTCATCCTTATTAGCTCATTGCGATTCACCGAACACTGGGGCCTGTTAAAATTGGTGGCAAGTTCTCACCTTGCGCAAGTCAAAGAACTGGATGCCGTGACCAGGAGCCTCGCTGCCAACTACCAGGTAGTTCTTGTATGTCTTGATCTCGCGCCATCTGCTCGGCTCGGAGTAGTACGGCAGGGTGCCGAGGTAGACCAGCTTGCCACTCTTGGAGATCTCCGCAAAGGCAGTGCCGTCTAGCTGACCGATTGCGAAGAACTCTCTGCCATTGGGCGCTGTCCAACCCCAGGAGCCTGAGCCTCTACCGGTAGAGTTACCGAAAGCCGCATGAGGCTGGAAGTCGTAGAGGTCGAGCTGGGAGGCGTGAGCCGGTGTTCCGTCCCAAGATTGACCCAGCCCAAAGAGAGTGCTTACATCCTTGCATCTGAAGGTCTGGAGGGGATCGCCCTTGACGAGCTCCACCTTGCCGTCCTTGCAAGCAATATAGTCCTTGACGCGTCCCGTCCATTGAGCGGAGTCGAACTTCCCTTGGGCCTCGGCTTCCTCCCATTGGGCCTATGCGAAGTAAGCTACCGAACGAACGTGTGTGTTGGTTTGGATGTCCGGCTCACAATCTTGTGCTCCATGTTCTCCTGATGGGCAGCGCCGGTGTCATACCAAGACGAGAGCTCGGCGTCGGGCTCCAGCTCCCTGGCGATGGAAATCCCCGAGAGGGCGCCCATCGCGAGAACCAGGTGCGCGGTTTTCATGTTGTTGATGGGTGATTAAACGCAGGCACAGCCAGGAAGTCGGACCCTGGATGTAGAGAAACACGGATCACAGCAAGACTTTCCGAGGATGAGCCAAAAGAAAGGGCTTCACTCCTGTACTTGTATTGCCCGCACATACATGTATGCCCGAAGCCAGGAAACGCGATATTTATTGCGCATCGCAAAAGTTCCAGAATGCAGTGGTCCGCGGGGTCGCAACAAGCCTGCATGAGACACCTCATCGGCTGTTATCGTCGCGCAGGATCTGCAGAAGCCAAGCGATGGCGACAATGTCGTTCAAATAAGGCCATTTGGAGGATGGTCTGTCTGCGATTACCGCACTTTCGCGGTTCTCCGATGCCGACTATCGTCTCGTGGACCGTCTCTGCACCTGACTGGCTCAGATGAAAGGGGAAGGTGGTTACGATGTCGCAAGCTCTTGGCACTATTTGTCGACCATCGCAGCGCTTTAGGACAGAGGTACTTTGAGAGTTCTGGACTTCTTGGTCCGTTGTGCTGTCATGGCTGGTCAAGGCACCTCGGCTGTCACCGAATCTTGCCGTGCCAAGTGTGAGCGGAGGTTAGTATGTGCAGTATTAGGCACTTTGAGCCAGAGTGAAGAGCGACGGTACTGCAGGTGACGATGTCACAGTTCACAGAGCCAGCAATGCAACCATCCAGCTGTACAGAGGCAACGGACTTGTAAGCTGTGCAGGGGCCGCGATATCTTTCAGGGTCATCTGGGCCTATCAGATGGCTGTTTCAATTCACCTGCTCCTCTTGGAAGCAATCATGGTGTGGTTATTGTAAGCCTCGATAGATGTAACCAGTCTTCCGTGACAGGGTGAAGACTGCCCCTGTAAGCTGTAAGGTCGCACACATGCAGTAGACGCACATTGGTGGATAGAGCGGAGGACGATTGATGGTGAGCGGTTCTGCCATTTTATCAGATTGTCCTCCCATCCCGCAGCAGTCCCTCCGCGGCCGAGGACAGGCGACAAACACGTTTGCCGATGCATGGCTTAGGACTCTGAGGATGAAGCGACCCGCGGTTAAGCTTGAATTTAGGCTTTGAGCCAAGTGCAGCCAAGGCCCACAAAGTTCCTCTTTCTTCCTCTCCTAGGGACAGGGAGTTGTCTGTATAGCTGCATTCTGCCGCGACGGCAGGGAGACTCTCTCTTTCTCTCTTCTGGCAGACCAAGGGCAGACCAAGGTACCAGTTAGTACAAGACGGTCCCTCCCTTCCCTCGTGAGACCGACAGGTACAGAATCGGAATAAAACTCACAGTCTGGCATCACCAGGCTTGAGATATAAAGCTTCCGACTTACCCCCTGTTCATGGACCCAGGGCAGAGTGCCAGAGTGGTTAATGGGTGTGACTCGAATTTGAATCGCAATCACATGGCTTCGGCCGCATGAGTTCAAATCTCATCTCTGTCGCAATTGGACTGTAAACATTTTGCCGCTTGCATTCTTCTTCTCTCTTACTCACTGCATTTTTGGTTTCCTTCCCCTTCCCACCCGTGTTTCATTTCCAGTTTAGCCCTCAATGATCGTCACCTGTTAACAGTGCTTTATGTCCAACACGTTTGCTTGGTTTGTGAAAAATCGGTTCGGCGTATGTTCTCTGCATGAAACTGGGTACTGCTACTGCTGCTGCGACGCATCGACAGGGTAGCAAGTGACATTACCGACTTGGCTCGCCGCCAAAAGAAGAAGTTATATGCGCCGCCCAACGTCGCATGCATTAATACTCGGGTAAAGGCGCGGTATCTCGCCGATATCAATGATTGATTGATTGCAAGAGCTGGCTACATATACTCCATCTCTAGCCTCACATTTCGAACCCAAGCGATATCTTTGCAGCGTAAAATTCCCAGCGCAACGTTGTCGAGGCGGCGCAAATCTCTCTCTCTCTCTCTCTCTCTCTCTGTCATACAATTCCCACCGACGTCCAGGATCGTCTTGGTCCGATCATGCCCCTCAACCTGCGATTCGCTACGCCGGCCGACGGCCCGGCCCTCGCCGCCATATACCTGTCAGCGTTTCACGACAGCCCGGTGCCGACAGCTTGTTTCCCCTCGAGCTCTCAGGCGTGCCGCGACTTCCTCGCCGCCTCCTTCGCCGAGGAGATAGGCGACCCGCGGTTTCAGTGGCTCGTCATCACAGACGCGGGCTTCGAGGACGACCCCGACCTCCCCATCGCCTGCGCAAAATGGGTGTATCCGGCCAAAGACGGGGAGCCCAACGTCGAGCCAGTCCCCCCGAAAGAAATCTGGCCAAAGGAGGGCAACCCGGAGTTCGCCGACTACTTCTTCGGCACGCTCGGAAGGAGGCATGGCGAGATCATGGGCGACGTCCGTCACTACTATCTGGAGCTCATCATCTGCCGGAGAGAGCACCAGGGCAAGGGCGCCGCCACTCCTCTGATGAGATGGGGCTGCTCGAGAGCGGATGAAGAGGGCAAGCTGGCGTTTCTGGAGGCCATGGCCGAGGCCAAGCCCATCTACGAAAAGTACGGATTCCGCACCGTCGATCGCGAGGATATGACGGCACCGAACGGAGCAGTGGTATCGCAATTTTTCATGCTCAGGGAGGGTAAGGCTGCCGAGGAGTTCAAAAGGATAATGGCCAAGTCAGGCAAGTCGGAGTAGATGCATTGACCTCGGAGTCCAAGTTGGGGGATCTTTTCAGAATGTGGCGCGATGCATCACGAAGTGCTACGATTAGATGAAAGGTTAACAAAAACCACAACGTTTGGTGGGGGACCTTGGAGCCGGCATGCTGGTTTGGAACAGGTCATTGTCTTGTTGCATAGATATATCATCGACGCGAACGCGTGCGCTTGCTTGCCCATAAGAGATCCAAAGGCATTAGCTTGAGTTATAATTCTCAGCAAGGCTCAACTCACTCAGGAGACCCAGGAGTTCTCGCGAGATGTATCAAGCCATAAAGTTTGAAGGGTAATGAATTTCACGTGTCACAAAAGTCGAAGGATCATGACCATGACACAAACAAGTGCATCATTGGAGAATGATGTTTCTAGTGATTGGAAAAGAACCCGACGACTGAATGAAGAATCATGCAAAATCATAAATCGCGGTGTACATGCTAGTAGAGACAACAACAACAACAACAGCAGTTCCATTTTGGTCACCGCCTATAATGGCAAGAATCATCATTTGTTGTGCTTAAATCGCTCGCGTTTCCTAATCAGATTGACAAAGCAACGTGTGTGTTTTCATCATGCTTATGTTGTTGTGCTGGCTCTCAGCGGATCATCTCGTCTCTCTTTGGCGCTTATTACATTCACTTGTTGCTTTCGAAAAAAAACTTTCACCGACACCTCGGAGATGTCAGATAGAAAGCGAAGCCATTCTCATCCTGTCTCATTTGCCTTGTGTAGGGTTGCATTCACAACGGATCTCCAGTCTGGGTCCCGCAACTCCCGGCCGAGGTGGATAAAGAGCGGGAGGCTTGGTGAGTTTTCCCCGATGCGCAAATGGTCCTTCCCTTTCATTGTTCCACATATATAGATTGTTCTCGATTCGAGTCTTGGGCTCTTTCACTCAGGGGGCACATACAAGGCTCCCCCCGAACCCCCCCTTGAATTGGTTGTCTTCTACATCGTACTGGGGACCTTGTGACGTCGGCAGTGGAAAGTCGGAGGCCACGGACTAAAGTTCCGAGAAATGTATAGCTCCCGACACATGTCATAACCCGCCCCGGATCTCACACCATAATAACAGCCCAGGCGACCGTTGCACCGTGGCCAGTGACCCTTTCACAGTCATTCTTCAACAGTGGGTTTCCCTCATTCATTGCATCCCGGCGGCTTGGCTGCCGGGGGTGTGCGTCGCGTGCTCACCTACTTACGCGTTCAATCACATATACAGCCACGGCTCAAGGCCTCTCGCGTTCCACGGGGCCCATCTCATCCAGGTCATGTACGACAACCTCCCGGAGACCGCGAAGGCGCGCTATCTTACGGGAAAGAAGCTTGCTGGCATTGAATCGACAGATACCGGGGTAGTAGTCATCTGTGAAGACGGGTCATCTTACTCGGGTACTGTCGTTCTTGGAGCAGATGGCGTACACTCGTCCACCCGCCGGCAGATGCGCAAGCTCGCTATTGCCGAGGACCCCTCCCACGAAGAGACCTGGGATCATGTAATGCTATATAAGACCGACTATCAGTGTCTGTGGGCCTCCTTCCCATGACCCTCCGAATCCGGCTATAGTATCGAGACGCAGAGCACTGACAAGTCTGTCATGTACATAAGTGGCACAGAGCACGGATGGATCTTCCTCTACGAAGAGCTTCCTGAGACAACGGGAGAGCGAATCACTTTCTCAAACGAGCAGCTCGAAGAATTCGCCGCGAGATTCGCCGAGTGGCCCGTGACGGAGACGTTAAAGGTGAAGGACGTTTACAAGGAACGTTTCAACGTCGGCGGCGCAGGCCTCGAGGAGGACATATGCAAGAACTGGAGCCGGAACGGCCGCGTCGTCATCGTCGGCGACGCCGCGCACAAGTCCACGCCCAATGCGGGGCTGTGCTTCAACAACGAAATCCAGGATGTCGTTGTACTCTGCAACAAGCGGAACAGGTTCCACGCCGCCTTCTCACCTCCTTTTCACTTGGCTGGTCTAGAACACATTGTTACGATGTGTGTTGGTGGCCCATGGGCGTATGTCTTTAGTCGGCGCCCAGAACTCCCCTTTTGAGGGAATAGGCCATCAAGTAGATCAGACTTTGGCTTCCGATCTCATAGCACGGTAGAATCAGGTTCGGGATCATTTTCGACCCATTGATAGCCTGAAATAGGACGTTAGAGATGCAGTCCATTGTTCTAATTGGGGCTCTCGGCAGTTCGAGTCAAACGGTCCTGCTTGCTTACTGAGATCACTTGTATCTGTAGCAGTCAATATTACGACGGAGGAAAGTCCGTTAAAGTTGGCAAGGGTCTTTCTACAGCGACGGCGACTCAATGTTGTGCTCTAAGTTGAGACCACACCAGGGGGTGCAGGGGGTGCTGAAGCGCCTTCGGTCTGGTTGGTTTACCATAGGGTATAGAGAGGTGCGTTTGACTTTCATTGCCACATTCGTTCCCTTCAGCGCAGATGCATTATTGAGTCATGTACAATGCTTATTGTCCGTGGGGGGTTTCCAATCACTTGCTCACGCCCAAGCTGACAATAGACAGCCACAGCGAACATGCACGCAAGTTTACAATAACATGGCTTGCACCTTGGAATAAAGGAGACTGAATACGGAAACTGTGATCTTGGGCAAGTCGACTTCCCGGTGTGGATGCATACGCTTGGCCGCTGCGCCGCCAACACAACGATTGCCCGAAGGCTCCGGATGAACAGGCAGAAACTGATTTCTGGGGAATCAGTTTTCTGCTTAGGAACTGTCGTGATATAAGCCGTAATTGCGCAGTGGCAATCACGGATCCGCTTTTGTCATCACAGGAACAAATGTCAGTGCCTCATTGTTGTCATATAAGTCGACGAGATCGAAATTGTAGGCTATTGTATTCGCTCATCTTAGTCTTTAGCAATATATAGAGTGCTCATCTCATCGGGCTGTATTTGACGAGTAAGACTAGGTAACCCGGCAGCGCTCTACCCGCCACCACGCATCTCGTCAAAATTTCCGTAAGGTGGCATCCAAGTCATGAAGTCTCAGAGAAGGCTTGTCCATCGAGATATCAACACCCTTATACCCCTGGTTTCATCTCTAGCGATGGAAGCGCTTCGGAAGAAGAGCGCAACAGTGGCTCTGAGTACTTATCGACTGTCGCGATGTAATTGCTGCCCGCAATTAACGGCGTCGTTTCTGTGCGACATCGAAAAAAGAGCGTATCAGAATATCGAGATGGCATTAGAGAAATTCTGGTGAAGTACAGGGCTCCTCAAGCAGAAGAGACCGAGCTCGATAATGCCGAGGCCATGTCCATAGGGTCGAGCACTTTGTATTTTGGGTCAGGAATTCTCGACATCCCAGAGGATAAGGAAGAGATTAAACAGTTTCTGGGAGGGATGGGCGAGGAAACATTGCAACCCGATAGGGTCGACATTCATGTTTGAAGAGCGCGCAAGGTTTATTAATATGAGTAGGAGGAACAACAAGACCAACTCTCCGCAAATCGAGCAACCGTGAATTCCAACACCCATTTGATGGTCTTGGCCATCGTAAGCCGCGGCCTTTTCATACCAGCATTGTCCCTTTATACACATGAGGGCTTGATGGAAGAACCCTTTCCATATCCTTCAGCGGCTGTACAATATTCCTGTAAAACTTCTCGTTAAAACTCTCTTCTGGGCACCTGCTTGCGTCTTCGTAATTGGCCGAGAAATCGACACAGGCGATGATGACATTGGAAAAGTTCTTGTTTATATTGGTGGCGACGCTAGGCACGGCCGACTTGATGAACATTCTGCGGCCTTTCGGCTCCAGGGGCGGGCTTCTCATTTGTTGCGACCTGGGAAGCCCCAGCTGCAGAAGAATCTCACCGAGCTTGAGCAGCTGCAGAGACCGTTGCTGCGAGGCATGGTTGCCGTCTTCAGCCGCGACCGATGGCAACTTTGGTTTCGTGATGACCCTCTCCAGGAACGGCGCAAGGCCGTTGTTGGGAGACATGTAAAATACGACACTGTCTTCCGGACTCGGATCCCGGTCCCGTAAATCGAATCTCAGGACCGCCTCGGCGACAAGTCTGGACACTCGGATTATTGACTTCGTGCTGCACAATCTGTCGTACTGGCGTTTGAGCTGGCCTTTGCCAAGAAAATCCGAAAGGCTGACAGGCTTGCTGAGCTTGGTGTCATGAAACGGTCTCTCGTCCCTGGGTAGGTGGAAGACGTCATGGCTGTATCCGCCATCGTCAGTCATTTTCATGACGAGGGTGTCAAGATCAAGCTGCGCAAGCGCCTCGGGACAGACTGAAAATTGGCTGGGGGGTTCTGAACTCGCGGAAACAGCTGGTTCGGAAATCCTTCGAAACTTTTGGCTTGGTCGTGTTTTGGCCACCTTCAAAGGTTGTTCTGCGGGAGTCGACGCTCTTCGCCTCTTTTTGGGGTTGGTTTTGGCTGTTTCATTCACTTGGTGTTCCTCCGTAACGACTGTTGGGACACTCTGTTCACCTACTATTGCTAGCTCTTGGTGTCCCGACTCGCCAATCTCGGATGAGACGACTCTGAACCAGATCAGCGGCATCTTCTTCTTTTCGGGTGCGGTGGACTTGAAAGCCATGTGGCACTTCCACATTGTCCGTGTTGTGTTTGATGGGTCTGACGCTGCGTGGATGTCTGCCTCTTCTGGTTCAAGGCTAAGATATGCAGTGTGCAGGGTGTGGCACTGCTCTGGACACGCTCTACAGAGGCACTGGTAGAGCATGGCTGAAATGTGGCCCTCGGTTGAAAGCTTCTCAAGCTCCTGAAGCTCCAGGTTGTTATGACCAGCATTCATAGTTCTCGATGATAGGTCGAGTGGAGATAATTCTCGGATCAGCTGGTCGGCGGCGTTGGTGAAACACTCAAGCCCTGTTTCAAGAGCTTTGAATCCATCTGCAAGAGCTTTCCGGTTGACTTCAGGAGACAATGGACGGCCCTGATATAACCCGGTGAGTTGGAGGATATCATCTGACAGGGGGACTTTATTCTTGGCAAACGTACCTCTTGCCTTTGACCGAATGTCATGATGTTGCGAGCAAAATGACTAAGTGGCATCCAGAAGCTTTTGAGAGCATCATCTATCTGTGAACAGACCTCAATACTCGCATCCTGCGATGATGTGGCTTCCAGCGGTGGTTTGACTACCACCTCCACTAAAGATGCAACGATTGCCAAGCATACAGCCTTTTGTTCCATGATATCCCGCCGACGGCGGGACCTTTTGGGCCAACGGAAATGTTTTGAGCCGAGTTGACTAAGAATATTGTCATATGCCCACTCAGCCCGAACAGAAAAGAGCTTATAGCGTTCGCCGTGCTTCTCGAGAGACGGAAATTCAAGCGGTGGTAGCATCAATATGTCTTGGATAGGGCTTTGTGGTTCTGTCGTAAGGCATGGGGACAATAAAGCAGATGCTGGTGGCGATGTGGACGTCATGAGATCCTCCACGGTGAACGTGGGCCGCGCAAGTGATGCGCCAGATGATAATCTCTGGTCGTTCATGTCCTGATTGCTCGAGTTTTCTGCGTTTTGATGCGTTAACTGGACCACATTGCAAGTGCCATTGTTTACGGTGATGTAGTGAACAGTCTTGTTCTCTATCTCGCTCTGGACACCAGTTGGGGCGGTTGTAATGTTCCGGCTCTGGGCGGTGGTCATGACACTACCCGTACTGATCTTGTTCTCATGAGCATGGACGGCTTGGGTGTTCTGACCTGGCTGTGTAGCCGGAGCCAAGGACATTTTGGGAGGGTGAGATAGAAAGATCCAACCAGAAGACCGAGTCCATCAGGCAGACGAGAGGAAAGCTCGGGGACGGTGGACGTGGGTGTACCGGTAATGTATATGATAATCCAGGGAAGGCTTTTCCAAGATTCTGGACCCTCACGGAGCTCGCCTAAACACCGAGAGAAATGCCGCCCGGGGGGACGGCCTTTCATTCTTGCTTGCCCAGGCACTAAATCATTCGTTTCCGGGAAAAGACGCGTGGGACTTCACCAATCGAGCACCCTTTTCACGATTGCCTCGTTGAACTCGAGAGGATGGAACGCGAACCAAGTACACAGTATGCTGTCGCACTAGGACTCAGCCATCGAATCATACCCTTTCTCGCCATCTGCACCCTAAGGTGGCTTGCTTGTCACTGGCTCACGAGCAGATTCTTATGCGAGTAGATCATCCAAGCGTTGGCTCAGCTTACCCCTCCAAGTCCACAGCCTGCTCTGGGCGCTCGACACCTGCATGCATATGCTGCCTGCATGTCATGCTGGCAGGTGACGTGCAAAATGCGAACCATTTATCCGGGGCAAGAGTCGTATCTGCGAACCACCTAGCCAAATAAATCCTCAGCATACGTGCGGCTATCGCTTGAGGTATTTCCATTCACAAGGCGCCGCATCATGCTAGTCCTGTCGTAATGCAGCTATCCCCTTTTCAGTTGCGGGGTTTCTTCCTGGTATCAGGAGCCTCCCCTTGGGCTCTTCCCCGAGCAATCGCTCGCAACATTTCCACTCTTCAACCAAGAACGCCGTCCTTGAAAACGCCTATCGTTCAGCCTCGTACTCCCAAGTGACAAAAGTGCCCAAACCAACAAGATGGTCGGTTCAAACCTCAATGTCCCTGTGGCCGTTATGAACTTGAAGCTTATCCGTGGATGATGTGCAGGAAGCAGTAGGGGCTGTAGCGGCATGCATTGACATCCTCACTCGCTCCGTGCTTCTCCTTGAACAGGCCAGAAAAGCCTGGGTGCGTCAGAAGAATGGAGTATCGTATCTCCAGGGCGTTATTGGTGACGTCAAGTCCACCCTAACCATCCTCGAGCTTCTGGCGGCTGAGCCAGAACTGCGTCAGGACCAGGTCAACAAGGCAGCCCATCAGGTGGCACAGAAAGGCCGAAATCTTTGCAATTTTATCGAAGACTTGACAGACAAGTCCCAGAATGGTGGTGGCTTCCAAAAGTTTATGGATCAGCTCTTACACGGGCCTGGAGAGCAACTGAGGCTTGAAAACTTACGCGGAGAGCTGGGCGACTCAAAGACTACGTTGATCCTCGCCTTACAAATGGCACAGGTTGGATTAATCAGGTCAATGGGCAAGAGTGATGTCATTGTCAATGTTGAAGTTGTCACCAAGGTCGACCAACGCATCCAAACGTGGCCCGGCCTGGAGGAGGGGCTGCGCCTCGTAAAGCTACTTCAGCAACGCGCATGGAAGGATGAAAAGGGAAAGTTGCATCTTACCGACCACGACCTTGCAGATTTGCAGAAACCGCCACCTTATTACAAGCTCGCTCCCCTGGCCCCGGGTCAGACTCGGAATGTGGTACAGTGGAACCATGTCGAAGGCTCTACTTTCTTTGGGGGCGATTTAGGCAAAGACGGCGGGGATGAGACAGCAATTCACCATCGTGACGAGCTTATCGTTTCGAACAACGTGGTCAAGAACGGTGGCTTGTTTTTTGGGGGTGGTACATCGGCGAAAAACTTGGTTTATATTTCCAGGCACATGAACCTGCCAGGCACGGGTGTTTGACTTGAACATCCTACCTTATTTCATTGCTGATTATTTACTCTCTCCGTCGCGTTGTTCCGTTAGTTTCGTTGTTCAGGCTCCAGTTGGAAGGAATACTGTATCCTCGTAAGAGTACAAGTTATCGTACGTTCTGCTAATTGCTTCAAGTGATCCAAATTTCGAGAAAGAAAGTTTATGGAATTTACTCGGTTTTGTTCAAAGTCCTTCTATTGTATCTTGGAAACCGAATTTTATACACAGGATCAAACCCGAAAGCTCAGAATACCAGAAGTCATTCCCATCCCCATCACGTCTGTAATCGTTATTTACACGTAGTTGTTCGATCATCACAAATAGCACTGGTCACTCATTAGCAGGCGAGAACTTATCTGTAGCTCTCATCACTCACTTAACCCTTTTCTCTAGCAAGCGTTTGTGCTATCGGAAAGCTCAGCCTCTGTAGCTTTCCTATCTCGATTTTCACACTCTCATGTAGGCTCGTTGGCTTGTCGTCAGGGACTGTGTAATCTGTTACAACAGAGCCTTCGTACCCAGTGCTGACGAGCGTCTCGGCTGTATCCTCGTCGTAATAAACGTTTCGAACGTGTCGCTTTCCCTCCCGAATAATTGCATCCAGAGTCGCTTTACTGGCTTCCAGGTCGTGACTTGACTCCCCACAATTGTTGATAACTGTTCAAAATCAGTATAACATCTAGGTGTCTTCGACAAAGCGTCCCATATTGAAGAAGTTCGTTCAATCAGCTTGGACCATAGGCAGGTAGTCTAAGATTCTGGCTTGTGTAATGTCGCAACGTACCGGTGTTTCTAGTCAACGCCTCGCCAATACTTATAAGACATTGAACAACAGCACCGCCGAGAACGTTGGGTTCGATATGATTGAGAAGGTCTAATTCCTCGTCGCTGAACTGAAACTTCCACAGACACAAGCGATCCCGTTCTTCATTAAGAAGAAACCGTGTTAAATCCGATGCGTTGTCTTCAGAATAAAGTGTCTCGTCGTTCATATCCAGGTCTTGAGAGCTTGTTTCTTTATCTTCGGTAGTATGGTTCTCAATGTTTTCAGAAGTTGGAATTTGTGGTGAGAGTGTTAGCAACCATGAGTCTTGTCTAAGGAGCTGTGACCAAAAGTCCACCACTGAAGCAAAGAGATAAGAAGAGAGGGCTTTGGTTGCTGGGACAAAATCCTTTGTTGCTTTATCTTCCATTTTGCAGTTGATGAGAAGTGGTAAGGGGCAAAGGCGAACCATGAGGCAATCTCGTAGAGAAAACCATTGAAGTATGAAGAGTTAGGCTGCTAGTCTCACTTTTTGGGTCCTGAGATTCGAGCAGGCAGGAGATAAGCCCATGTTGCGGTGAGGACAAAGAATGAGTGAGCTCGTGCGATTCTGTCATATCGTCTTTGGTTCTTGGGCCCAAACCCTGCCTCAAGTGACACGTTCGGGTGACCAACTGACCCAACACCACGCCATCACTGGACCCATTTCAAAAGTTCCATGCACAAGACAGTAGTCTCATGCGTTTTTCAGCTTGGCGCAGCATTAATGGACATAATATCAGTCATCTTGAGGCCTAACTCCTGCCGGTAAGTCGACAAGCCCATGAGACGGCAAGCTGGCACTCCATCACCCTCTGACCGATATGCAGTCACCGCATTAGTACAGTCTTTGTAATCCCTATGCATGATTCAAGTACCTTCTAAGGTCTAGCGTGAGGAGTTCAACGCTGGTCAGGCCTTTGGCAAAGCCACTGCGGGATATCATTGTGAGCTTTCCGATGTGAATGGGTGGAGCCAAGTGATTTCCACCAATAGCTTTGGGAGTGATATTGATCACTCAGGTGTGTGTGTTGCATCAGATATTCACTATGCTTCTGATTGATCAGAGATTGAACTCTTGAGGCATCCGCGAGCGTCCCGAAAGACTGTCTTTGAAGATGTAGCAACATGCGTGATGGAGTTGATTCACACTGTGGCCTGTATGGCAACAACTTGTTTACATGGTTCATGAAAGCTGGATCAGTCAGAAAATCAGGTGTTTTCACACAGATAACGTGTTATTCTTACTATGGGTTATCTTGTATCTGGGCCAGGCACGTGATGGACCTTTGTCCATACGAAGAGGCATATTATCAGTGCTAGAATGGAATTCGGTTATTAAGCTTGACAGCAAACTCAGCCTCTCGAGGAATTAGTTCGTTCCTCTATATCATATAATCATATTGGCCACTGGCCCGGGCTCCACGTGTATAGCCTATGTACCTTAGCCTAGATAGTGATATACAGTCAGATTGGACAGATGAAGCTCCGGCAGTCAAGAAAATAGAAGCCTTGTAGATAGCCCAGGAGTTTATATATCGGCTCACGATGGTGAAATCATCTAGTAGATACTCTCCATGGTGATTTCCACGGTCAGGTGACTTTGCAATTTGCCATTGTAAGCATACCTGACATTTTGTTAACTTGCCGTATGATGTATCAGTGCGTGTAATTCTTTAAACAAAGACCATAAGCATTTACACACAGGGTAATTCGTCGAGAAATTAAGCAGTTGAACTTTGGCACGTTATAGATTTACCGTGTTTGATTGGTGCCCCGTCGGTAAGTTTACAACGCTCTGTATTTAGACAAAATATATTTCAATTTTAAGGAACGCCACCCAGCAAAGATAGTTAATCAACAGAAACCTGCAGTAAGCCGTTATTAATACCTTGTGATTGGTCCTAGAGAAGTTCAGGTGGCTTGCGGCTGACACCTAATGGCTGTGTCTCTTTTAGTGCTGGGTGGTATCATCTAAACATTTATTAGATGTCACAGATGGACAAGGACTTGGACTTGCGAGCAGACGTAATAGGTAATGTCAACAGCGATACTGATGTTGCGAATGTCAATAATCAGATCATTTCTGCTTTCAAAATAACCACCAATCCCCGCAAGGACTTGAAGAATAGCGGTGCCATGGTTGGACACTCGTGCGTAACTTATCCGACTTTCGACGCCGAGCATGTGCAACCAGAGGGCTAATCACGAGTGGAATGTTGTGTATGGATGGGCAGAAGCAAACATCACCACGCATCCCGCCTTCGGAAACACGACTGATTCCATCGTCAATATTCTGCCGGTTTCCGTTGGTGCTAACCTGGAGAAGAGAGCAAAATTGTAGAGCGTCTTGGCAAACATCCAACACGAGACCTGGGTAGACTGGACCAAGGGGATATACCTATGTCAATGAGGTGGCTCAACCGTGGAACACCTTCACAAGGATCCGCATGAAAAACGTTAACCAACAGGTCGACGCTGCTCAAACTTTGCAAGAAAGGGGACCCCAACGGGTTCTCCTACGGCGTTGCAACTACTGGCGGCACGAAATCGAGTGCGGCACCAGACTTTGCGAACGCTAAATCTGAACTGGAGTTATTGACTGATATATATTGATGGGTCATAGAAGAATAAACTCTATGATTTCAATTGGAGGACTGATATATGAAGGTTCTCGATGGGTCTCATTCCTAGCCATGGTAGCCATCGCTTGCATCATTCCTTAATGCTCCCTGCTCGTGGGTATAGGCAGGTGCCGCCTCAATCTCGTGACAATCTCCAAGTACTCGTGATTGTTGTCTGAGGTTATGATGTTATGGCGGATGAAGAAGTCAAGCATGACAAGAACACAGTTGGGCTTGAACTGCCCTTCCAACATGGCGCTGTTGACCTGGGGGATGCTCATGAGCATGAAGCTGGAGACCTCATCGTCACCAGGTACAGGCTCGATCGACTCCGGAAGCTCGAGGTCGTAGACGTAGAGAACGGTCGGGAAGAATGTACCCTTCTGCTGGTTCATACTGACATACGTGACCGCCCCGACCGCGCGGGCATTCTCCTTGACAAAGTCCTCGGGGAGCGACGCTTCCTCGGTGGCCTCGGCGACAATGCAGTCAAACGGCGAGTCTTCGGCCTTGACCCCGCCCGCGACAGTTGTGTCGAGCAGGTCCGGAAACGTGAAAAGATGAGCGCTCCGCCTCGGCACCCAAATCTTCATCTCGTCGCCGGTCTTCACGAACGCCGTCATGTGCGCGCCGCGCGACGAAATCCCGAACAGCGGGGCGGGAAACCTCTCAATCGACACAAAGTGATTTGCGCCGATGATCCGAAAGTGCTCGCTGTGCATCTTATTCAGCGTAGGGAAAGAATCGGATGCAATGGCGGCATCTACGACGCGCTGAAATGCGGCGGTGCAAGCCTTGCCGGGATCCTCGCCGCCCTTGTCGGTGGTGTCTAGGAGGTAGACTTTGCGTCCATCGTGATCAACGCGAAAGTCTGACGTCCAGGGGAGGCGCTGTACGGTGGCCGGGATCATGAAGCCATGTGGCCTGGAGTCACCGGGGAGCATAAGCTTGTAAAGCGTGTCGAAGTCGAAGTCCAAGGGAACACTGGGGTTGGGTCAGCGATGTAGTGGCACTGATGAGAGGTTGGGTTTCGAGGCGCATACTTATCGACTTTGTTGATGAGTGGCAGGTAACTCTTTTTCTCGAGCGGTTCCTTGACCTGGGCTTCCATGATGTGGCTCCTGTTGTCCCGTGAAGACCACGAGTGACGATCAAATTTAGGTGTTTGACGGGATCGTTGATGTGAGGGATGGTGAACCATGACTCGCACAAGTGATTTGACAACTGTGACCCGCTTTGGCTTAGGCTGAATCTGGACACAGTAACCATTCCATAGGGTGGGAACACCCCGGCCACCTTGTCGATTCTTCAAGATGTTCCCAAGCAACGTTCACTCTGCCCTATTGCATACAGACGCAGATGCTGTCATCACTAACAACGCCCATTCTCTTTGTAGAAAACTCCATCTCGAATCTTTCAGAGTTTTCGACTCGCCCTCAACCCAACTGCGGCTGTCATGTGTTCTCAATTCAGCTTCATGCAATACGTGATTCTTAGAGCTGGAACAGTCAACATGATATAGACAAAGAGGGATAGGAAAACTTTCTCTTCCTCTTCAGCGGCTATGCAGAATATCTATTTCCGATATCATACAGGCTCTATCCTCAATCTATCGAGTATTGAATGCTCAATTCTACCACGCGGGCCATACAGCAAACTCCGTAACCGGTAATCGCATAATCACAGAGGCCGAGAGTCCCCGCATTTGGATTATAGTGCAATTTTGGCTCCTCGGCTGTGATGTATATAAATCGACAGCGCTGACTGAATAATGAGCAAAGTCGAAGTGTGCCCTCGGCCACCTTGCTAGGCTGAGGCCTCTAGAGATGCACTAGTTGTCTTTCCGGCCGCATCTGTTATCCCAAGGCACTAAGAATGCAGACGCGCAACAGCAGGCGATGATTGGGTGCGTGGCATGTACGTGTATATAAGGCTCTATAAATTCGACACCAATGAAAATTTCAAGCACACTTCGAATAACTAGCAGGACTCGGTGTCTCCACGACCTGGCCGTTATGGATAACCATATTGCCGTCATCGTAATCCGAGATAACATCATCGATATAGGCAAAGTCAAGGCCCCTGAGCTCGTCCTCTTCGGTAGCACGCAGGTGCATGCCGGGGATCTTGCTGATGGCGAAGAGCAAAATGCATGAGACGAAAAAGGACCAGGCGGCACAGGTTGTCGCGCCAGCCAGCTGCAGACCCAGTTGTCTGAAATTGCCGTTCCACCAACCACCTAGGTATGTGTCCCCGCTGACTCCGTCGAGAGCAGGAACCATCTTGTCGGCGAAGATGCCGGTCAGTATGTCACCGACAACCCCGCCGACGCCGTGGATCGCGAAGATATCAAGGCCATCATCCACGCGCAGCAGATACTGGTACCGTACCACGTAAAAAGCACAGATCGCTGTAAGCATTCCAATCAATGGCGAGACATACACGAGTACTGATGAAGACTATGCGTTAGACCGACGTCTCGTGAGTGAAGAAGACCCATGCGGATGACATTACGCACCGTAGCCAGCTGCGGGCGTGATCCCAACCAGACCCGAGATGATGCCGGAGCAAAAGCCAACCAGGCTGAACTTCTTGATGTAGAAGTAATCCAGCAGAACCCAGGCAACGCCACCGCCGCAAGCCGCGAAGTTGGTGTTCACGACAACGTAGATGGACCGCAGACTAAGATTTGCGGTACTACCACCGTTGAAAGCAAACCACCCAAACCAAATGAGAACGGTGCCGAGGGTCATGAGCAGCGGGTCGTGTGCTTTGAAACGGGGCATATGCCTCTTTTTTGTTGCGCCGCTGTCGTCGATACGGGGGCCCAGCATCATGGACCATGCCAGGGCTCCGAAGCCGCTCGCAATGTGTACCGGGCCGGAGCCGGCGAAGTCGTAGAGGCCAAGCTTATAGAGCCAGCCACTGGGGTTCCATTCCCAATATGCCAGACTAAACAGCGTCAGGATGCTTCGACGCGGAGGCAGAGGGTTCAAGGACGTCTTCACTCACACGTAGTAAACGAAGGTTGTCCAGCAAAGGAGAAACAGCATGCTGGGACCAAGGCGACCACGCTCGAGCATCGCGCCGGCCAAGATCATTGCCGTCGCCGTAACGAAGGTAAACCCAAAGGCAGCATCTAGTTCCATGTCTGGTGAGTGGAAAGGCCCGGCAACCTTGGGGGTGTGTTCTTACATAAGATGTCCGGAATATCCTTGTTTGCGAAGGACGGGGACGCCAAGATGTTGTGAAAGGCTGCCTGTGATACGTCGCCAAGAATGGGGTTTGCGGTGCGCGATTGATATAGCGAGGCGCCGTAAAGCCAATACTGAAGCCCGCAAGCACAAGCGCAAAACAGTGACTGCAGTATCATCGTCAATGCGGACTTTCTACGATGCATCCCGGCATAGAGAAAGCCTATGGCCGGCGTGATCTGCCAGCACAGTACGGTGGATACTAGCATCCAGCAGAGGTCGCCCTAGAAAGCTCGGATGCAATTGTTAGACGCGTAAATCTCACGGATCGTCCATATCGCGGCGGTGGAGTGTTCCCGTCACTATCGAGCCTCGCTCACCTTATCATAAGGCGCGTTGAGATCATGTGTGAAGGGGTTGCCGCCCGTTGGGTCGACGGCGTAGTCCGGGAACTCCGTCACTGGGATGATTTCTGCCATGATGTGCAGATGGTGAGCCGAGCGGTTTGTATTACGCAAATAGTCAAATACGTCGCGAACTCGCTCTCTTTTGGCGCTGAAGAACCACTACCACGGAACCAAGCAAAGCTGGCCCCAGGGGAAGGACGGGAACCACGTGCTTAAATTTCTTATTATCGAACTGTTTTCCTTACCTTACCCAGTGCTTCGTTTTCCTTGATAGATAGGCATCACTTGGATCCGGAAGCTTCAAATCAAAGGTACGGAGTAGATTAGACAGAGCACATGCCAGCGGTGTCCCAATGCACAAGCGTGTTTATCATTGTCTTGGCTTCCATCGCCCCAGAATATCCAGATAAGGATAAGCTCGATTACTGGCTAATTAACCTCATAGAGCTTTTGGTGAGACAGGAAGGGACTATGTTTCTACACAGATGAAGAAGCATTGAACTAGGTCCCCGGACAATGAACCACGGTCATTGCTGGGGGGGCATTGCAAGGGAGGAGGATTGGCGGGTTCGCCTGTCAGCAATCACCGGGGCTAAAACTACTGGAACAGGACTCATGATTCTGACCAATAGCATCGAGGCTCAGGGGTAAAGGACATCAGTTCGATTCAACAAATCGGAATGTACACATGAAAAAGGGAGGTAGCAAGACGTCATAAACCATCCAATCCTTACGCCCAATACTTGCCAACTCAGCATTGAGACAGCTAGATGTTTCTTGGTGGCTAAATCATGCAAGGGAACCCTTACTGCCACCCTAATAACACATTTACCACTATTAGGCTCTGCACGGCCGCTACAGCGTCCGCATGGGGCGCCGGGAGGGGGAGGGCATAGCCGGGGGGTCGGTCGTCATCAAGCGGGGTCATCCCGCACCCAATGTCCATGTTCCTTATCGCGGCATCTTTAGCTGACAGTAGTGGCCGGGTAGAATTGACAAAATGGGTTAGACTCAGCCACGCCGCAATCGTTTGAGTTCATGCCGTATGATTTATCCGCTTCCGGGTATGGTCTAGAGCACGAGGGACGTATGATGCTTTCTGGCTGTACAATGTAACGTGAGGAACGTTGAGCAACAGCGCGTCATGATGGCTGACTGAATCTGCCCGGTACATCTTGACCGTCCGAGAACCTACGATTGCAGTCAAGCGGACAGAAAGTCATGCTCCCAAGTCCCTTTGATACTTATTAGTATCCTACGGTTTTCATAAAAAGAAAGACACGGTGCTGGTTAAGTCGTTACGCGTGACAGAACTCTTTTATGATGTTTTTTGTTTCAGAGACGGGAAGCTATCATACCGCCGCGGCAGCCCTCGGCACCGCCGCCTTCATTTGCTGTGTAGTCTATCTTACCAACGCCCTCATTGACAGCCGCAAGGTCTTTTCAAGACTTAACCGCGCCCCTTCGTTCAGCCACGAAACCGAGAAAGCCCCGGTAAAGACAGGGCAGGATTTGAGTTATGTGAACTCATTTCCGCCGTCTCAGAGACACAAAATCGCCGAGCTCGGGTCACAATATGCGAACGTGGTGGAGGAGGTTGACTTGGCCACCACGCCGAAACCTCTTCTCAAGTTGGATGAAGACTACCGCACCGCCAGCCCTGATAGTTTCAGCTCCAGTGGTTTCAGCATCGCCGATATCCAGTCTCTCGGTGATTTCCCTGACTACGCAACGCTCTCCGGTGTCCCCTTGCCATCACCGTTGACAGGCTTCAACGTTGAAAAGGCGGTCCCGCGGCCGTATCGACCATTCAGATGGGCCTACCATCAGACCATGTGTAAGTCAGCCCCATTCAGTCGGAAAGACTTGGGCTCACGCGCAAATCATAAGCACTAACAAAGATGGACACGGACTTTTGGATCGAGCTTGAGAACAACTACAAGAACCGAATCGCCCATCGTCAGGAGCTGTATGTCAAGCATGGCGAGGACGTTTTGGCATGTCTCCCCGGCTCTGAGCTCGCCTGCAAAAAGCTCATGGAGATGGCCATTCAGTTCGTTTGCGCGCGGTATCCAAACCAGTTCAATCGCGATGGAAATATCCTGGTCAACAACATCTTGGGAACTACGACTGACCTCTCAGAAACCGAGCCACTCGTTGTGTTGCTGAACAATATCCCAGAGGATTTTGCCGTCATGATTAGGGACCACGAAACCGGCCGTTATGTGCTGCGGGCTGGCGTTGTGTGCTCAGCTGTGGGGTGGAAAATCGGTGAGAAAATGGGCATGGGACTACCCGTCATCCACGAGGCCGTTCCTGATTACAAGGAGAAGATGCAGTTTAGCATGGACCGGTAAGAAGCACCCTACGTCACATTTATCATTACTCACATCAGATCAGGTTCTTCACCAAGATGCCGACAAACAAGCCCATCCAAAGGGGATCATGGGGCCTTGAAATGGGCCAACCCCTGTATCTGCCATCAGATGACCCTGAATTCGCTCATCGCCAAGCTCAACGTCCCGACTTGAAACCTGAGGATATCTATCTGCGAGTCGACTGGCAGACGCTGCGGCGTCTTCCATTGTCCGGCGCTGTCGTGTTCAACTTCAAAGCTCTGTTCACTCCGTTAAATGAGTTCAAGAGCGAGCCATACGTACCTTCCATAGTGCTCAAGGTTCTTAACGAGGGCAAAGAAAGTATTCTCAAGTATAAAGGCGTATGGCACGTGGAGCACGTTGCGAAGTCAACTTTGAAGGAATTCGAGAGGTACCAAATCGAAAACGGTCTTATCGAGAGGAATTGGGAGACTCATACTCTGCCGGAATCACCATTTTTCAGAGGATGGAAGATGAAGTGGACTGTGGAATAGCAACATGAGCCGGTGATTTATGAGCATGGTGGGCATTCTGTGGCTCACTGCTGGAACTGTCAGATTATACTTATATAATATTGCACAGAACCCACGTGCACAGCGGTACGAATGAATCTATATTACGTGTGTTTATAGAGAACCAGATCACAACAGGATCGCCCTGTCGAGAGACATAATACAATGATTAAGGTGGAAACCACTTAGTGATGGAAACAGCATGGATCGACGAGAGCGAGAGTGGGTAACGGAATAGGAATAGCGAAATGCGGGGAACTTGACACATGTTCAAAATGAAATATCTACGATTCTAGATGGTTGATGATGGCGGGTAGATTGACGGCCCCCTTCTAGTCGGTTAACGGCATCTAACCTTGTTGAGAACAAGCCAGCAGCAGCCTCCGTCCGCGGACAGAAATAACATATTCCTACTAGAAACTAATCCGAAGCTAACCCAGCCTTAACACTAAATGACCCAGACTGATTCTGCGGGCTTCTTGTAAGTTTCAGTCCAGTGGTCTATATATAAGCGCATCGGCCTCGACGGCGAGCTCGCTCCTGGCTTATCTTCCGTGGCCCTGCCAACAGTCTCCTGTCCGGCACCGGGAGAGACAGAAGACAACAAACGGCCCCGTCATTGGACTAGATGCCCGGATATTGCGGGGAATCCCGCGGTGATCGCTGTGTTCTTGGTCCGGTACTCCTTGGATCCTGGCCACCCCTGGCCGCTTGATTTTCTTATCGCGGTGACCCCAGCAAGACTGAGGAGACCGGAGAGTCTGCGGGATCTCGGGATTCTCATAATCTTTTTTTTTTTTTTTTCATTTACCAGGCTCCAGCGTCTTTTCACAGGTCTTGCGACTGAAGCTCCAGACTTTGCGAATATCTTCTTGTATAATTGGTGTCCATTTCTCATACTGGTTCCATGTCTGTGAGCTGTCGGTAAGAACGAGAAGTTGACATCAAAGACGCGGGGGATAATGCCGGCATCCCCCTTGCGTATTTGCACCCATCCCCAACGAATGACTCTGGTCATACTACACGAGCGCGCACGCAAATGGGTGCAGGCTAATGCTGCTCAACCCCAGCGCGAGTAGAGACTGTTGTCGTCTTTCCACGGCCAGGACTTCCCGAATACGAGCTTCTATTCGCGCTCCCATAATGCTATGCCGCTGCAGAACTGAGGTTACAGCGACCGCAGGCTCCTTGCATCACGGACTCCATGCGAAATCGGCCGGTGACATGTGCAACAGCCCGTTGCAACAAGGATCATCAGCGAGCTACTTTTATTAGCAGGCTCGTCTATCGGTGCTCTCCACGACCAATCAACCACGGCGCAGGCTTATCGCCAGCCAGCCAATGTACCCAGAGAGCTACACAATCTTCGTACATGGTCCGTCATAAGATGCCCTCCCCCGCGTTTCTGAACCGCCGTAGATGGGCCGTGCGTGCTATGAAGCTGGGCCTCTTCCGATCACGATGAGGACCGGCGACCGGTGATCTTGGAACAAACACCCAATCCTTTGCTCCTAGCTTCCTTGTCCATCAACTCTGCGTGCCTGACGAACCTGGGGTCCTTGAAACGATACCCCCACCGTCGTTGTGAACGGGGTAATTGCCCGGTGCAGCGTACGCATCCACCTTATCGAGCTTAGCTCAATGGTGCCCTCAAAGAACCCCAAGTCCGTCATCAAAACCAGAACCGGTCTCAGCTCCAGGTCGAGATCGGGGTGCGTCACTTGCAAAGCGAAACACGTACGTCGATCTCGAGCACCCAGGATCCATTGAATCGTATCTGGGGGTTGCTGACTTTCGACGGCACAGCTTAAATGTGACGAGACACGACCAGCATGCCAACAGTGCACGCGGAAAGGGATCAAGTGCGGAGGATTCGCGCAGGGTCTAAGATGGTCTTTTAAGCACCAGCCCGCTGTTCAAGCTCTGACGTTCGAGGGTTTCGACACGACGCAAACCTCCCCGAGGCGTCCGACGAACGAGAGACCAAACGGCCAAGCTTATGGCTACAGAGCAAATGCAAACACCGAGCCATGCGATACCGTTTCCCCAAGAAGTCACTGTTCAATCTCATCTTCGTCGTCTACATATTCCAGTCGAAATGGTGCAAGGGATCAGAGGGGGGAACAAAGTCCGCCAGCAGATGCCTCAAGCAACGGTGCGTTCGGAGAGAGCACACGCGCGCCGTCGGAAGAGCCCACCTCACCTCGACGCAAGTCGGCCGGCGCGTTGGCGCAAACGCCGAGTTCCCCATTGGTCAACGATCAAAACCGTCTTGCTCCTTACCCTTTGACCCCTGGTCTTGCAGACACTTCTTCGGCATTCGTCATCAATTGGTTTGACCAGGTCTGCCCGGCGTGGTCCGGGTTCGACTCGAACACGAATCTCAACCGCAAAATCGCCATTGACCTGTGGCGGACGTCTGCGACGGTCTGCAGCTCCCTCGAGGCCATGTCTGCCGCTTTTCTGGCATCGCGTCTCCCGAGCATGCGGCAGTCGGCATTGCAGCTCATGCAGAGAGCGACGGACTTTATCCAAGCCGAGCTCCAGGTCGTGAAAGCCCAGCCAGGATACCGAGCCGTCCCGACTGGTCTCATATTCTCTCTGTTCTGTCTGGGCACAACCCTTTGCTGGGTAGACTCTCGTCTTTACGGGCTACCCTTCCTCAGGGAAGCAAGATCCCTGATTCGGCGTCTTAATGCACAGTCGGCCGTGCTTTCAAGCTCAAACCAGGACATGCTATCGTTCTTCAACAAGAGCTCGGATTACTGCGAGATGCTTCTTTCCGTCGTTCGTGACGACGAACCTCTTGATCAAGACAACGAAGGCTCGGCCACGCCGCTTCAAGTCGTAGAAGAACGCTCACCCCATCCGTGGACTGGGGTGTCCACCCTGACGACGCGACTTTTTTCCGAATCCATTCGACTTTGTCGGAGTGCTCGCCATCGTCTGCGACGAGCCATCGATCCTCAAAGATACTTTTCGAGCGCCTTGCAAGACCTGATCGTGGCCCAACGTCTTGAAGAACAACTCCTGGAGCTGGACATCCCCTCAGAGAGCCCGGAAGTCGACACCGGTGACAGTTCCACCCCCATTTCCCACCTTGCCGGGATTGCCGAGGCGTACAGGCTTTCTTCGCTATTGCACCTTTACCAGACTTTTCCCGACCTGGTCTCGTTACGGCTCCCTGCCGAATCGCCCATGGCGGAGAGTGGTTCCGTGCCGTGGGATGAGTGGATCATTCCTTTAGCCCTTCGACTGGCCAAGGTGCTTGAGCAGATCCCAGCCACTTCGGGGACTCGTGTTGTGCAGCCACTGCTGTACATTTCAGCAAGCACGGGACTAAGGCATGACACTCCGGCCGGTCCCAATATGTTGACTGACAGTGGTCCTCTTCAACAAGACCCGATGAGGGGCGCTGGGCAAAATCTCCTTAACTCACCGCAGTTGTTTAATTCGCAGAACTTGTCATTATATGTCAGTCAGGTGGCAGATGCACCGGCACGCGAGGGCTCGGTAACAACCATGACCCTGGACGTTGGCAGTGCTCGGCATTTCGTGATGAGGCGCTTGAGCATCTTGGAGAGCAGTCTACCGCCAACACCCGTCGTGGTGGCGAAGGAGCTTGTTCAGGCGATCTGGCGAGCATACGACAACGATATCGGATCGCCTACAGTTCACTGGATCGATGTCATGGAGGATAACGATTTACGTTCGATGTTTGGATAGTGATGAGACTGAGTTTGGACGAAGTTATGGTCGAATTTCGTACGCCCGTCATCTAAAGATGTTGGTTGAAGGCAATTCTGGAAAACCAGGACGTTTAGACAAGACTTTTCAAAGACACAAGCTAGTAGTATTGAATGATGCAAGCTGTACCGGTTGATTGCTCATTTGGTTCACTATAATTGCTCCTACTTGTCACAATTCTTGTTCCACCCGTTTGACCACCGCACCGGCGTGCATCGGAGACTCGATACCGTCAAGCCTCATGATACATCCTTAAAAGTCGCTCTTTTTGCGCTGACCAACGTAAAAGGCCAGGCCGTAGTCGCTTGTTGTGAAGGTAATCGTCGCGCCCTTTGGAATGGAGAAAACGTCGCCGGGCTTGGCCTCGACCTTTTGGCCGGTCTCGTCGGATATCGTAAAGTCGCCCTCGAGAATGATCTTCATCTCGTCGTACTTGTATGTGTATGTGAGTGGCTCGCCCTTCTTGAGTCGGAACAGCCCGGATGAGATGGGCTTTTCGGGGTTCGTCTCGTCGCTAGAGAAGACATCGCCGAGGTAGGCATTGTCACCCCCGAGGAGGGGAATTTGAAAGGTCGACTGAGCTTTGGCGTAGTGTTGGAAGGCAGCCATTGTGGTTGTTGGATTCTCAAAGGAATATGATAGTTGTGAAAGGTAATGATGGGATGGTGTTTCGTTGTATTGGACGACTTGTACATGCAGGTTGTAGGCCTAAAAGGATATTATATATGGCTGGTAGGAGAAAGATGTTTAAAAGTGCCTCTTTAGGCAATTTCAAAGAGTATCCTTTAATGATGAGATTAACTTGTTCGGTTTCACTTCCGCAAGTTTGCGCTCAGGTTGCGACAGACAGTTCGATAGGGTAGACTTTCCTCATCCGGACAAGTGCTCCGATCCATATCTCGGGAATGTCTCTGGTGGACTTTGCGGGGAACGAGTCTGAAGATCAGATACGGACGTGTTGGTATAGGCCAATCGGCTAAAAGGACTATCAAGCGCGCGGGCATTCTTCTAATAACGCATAAGTTGCGTCAGAGATCTGTTCAAACTGATAATGTTGTTGAGTTTCTCTCATCCTCCTAGTAGGCCTGATTCTTGTCATGTGGCTCCGAGGCGCTTTGATACCTTTTGTTAATTGCAAAGTTCTTGTCTGACAAGATAGATTGATACCTCACTTCGTCATGACACTTCTGACTTCACAGTCCCTCGGTCCAGAGGAATGGAAGTTGCTTTTTGTGCTCTTGGCTCTCTTTTCCGCAGTCATCATTTGGCGATCACAAGGCGCATTGCGACGGAAGAAAGGAGCCAGTCTCGGCAACAACTCAAGCGGGAAAGGCTATGAGAAGTCCAGACGAGGGTTCGAATTATGGCAAATGCCGATTCCCAGTCCTTACCCTGACTGGTGTATCGACAAAACGAAGCCACTCCCTTATCGCGCATTCCGCTATGGCCCCAAATACAACGTCACGATGGGGCTCCGCTCGATCCAGCCAGATGAATGGATTGAGCTCGATAACCAGTTCCCCAAGTACCACAGCGACAAGACGGCTCGGATCCTGGAGAGAGGCGATAAGTGTGTCGCAACCCTCCCCGAGGCGTACCCGGCAGCCATGGAGCTTTTGGAAGAGCTGGCTCAGTACCTGCCTGCCCGATATCCCACGCTGTTCAAGCGCACCGCCGTTGGGCTCGACAACATGTGGTCCGGGGAGTCTTTCAACATTGTCGAAAGACCTCTCAAAGAAGACCCCATGGCGATTGCCGCTAAGCTGGTCCAAGACGACCTTGCCATTATGATGGAGCGACCTGATGGCCAATACTACTTCCTCGCCGGAGCCGTCCTCCTCGCGGGCTTTTGGCGACTGCGCGACAAGCTTGGCATGTCTCTTGAGGAGATCCACACGTCCGGCGACGTCCCCCATTACAAGGAGAAGCTGCACAACGGAATGGCCAGCTTCTTCAGGCGCCTGCGTTGCGAACAAATCTACTCCCGCAACAACTACTTCATCCAGCTCGACGACTCGCTGCCGTGGAGCTGGAGCATCGGCGAAGAGGACAACCTCGGCATCAGCTGGAGTATGGCGGAGAAGGAGAAAGCCATAGAGCATCACCACTTCCGCTCGGAAAGGCAGTCCTTGCGTCGCCTTCCCAAGACCAAGGCGATTGTATTCACGATTCGCACTTATTTCCATCCAATCACGGAGCTGGCCTCGGAGGACTACGTCCCTGGTAGACTTGCAAGCGCTATCCGCAGCTGGGATGAGAAAGTGGCCAATTACAAGGGCCGAGAGACGTTTGAGGAAGTCTTGCTGGAGTACCTCGACAATGAGCATCAAAAGCAATTAGATGGAGGATTGGACTTGGAAAGGGAAGACGAGGTTCGAAAGTATCCTTGGTGAGCGGTTCGTAAAGACGGTACTGGGACCTAGCCTATACATATAGCAACTTTACTGCAAAGCCATGGCATCACACACACATCTAAACGCTGTGAGGGGGGAAGGCCGATAGCTTGTACCAGCTCTGATACGTGGGACGAGATAACATAAGACGGGTGCGTACTGAAATGGTCTGTAATTAGAGGTGAATTTTGCTTCTGTGGTCTAATAGCATCCAATGTTGAAATGATCGAAGTTGACCTGCAGCGATGAACCGATTCTATTACATGCCAGTGTGCCTACCAAAGTCCGGTTGCAATCCCCCCCAGCGAAGAAGTTGATGGTGCAATTACAGGCACCTCCCTGTGCCTTGTCGACAACCAGCCCACAAGCACCGTTTATTGCCGCGAAACACTCGCTGACACCCCTTCGAGTTGAGTTCCCATAGGCGAGGTTCTGGCCGGTACAGCTCCCAGGCCGGCCTGAGCCGATGTAGGCAGACGCCGCGCAGAAGGCCGCGAGGGACGCCTCCGCGAACAACGTGGCGGCCATCAGGGCGACTCGTTTCATTTTCGATGTACCGCTCAGTGTTTTTGCTGGGCGAAGGCTGCGATTAGGCCAGTTGTCTATGTCACGGATCTGCTCAAACCAAGGCATTTCGGCGTGGGATCCAAACTTACGAGCGGCGAACACGTGCAACGTCGGATTGGGCACTCGTGATACTTGGCGGTGGAATTTCGTAGAAAAAGGAAACAAAAGAGAAAATCACCCTTGGCTGTGGGCCACATCCTTATAACGCTGGCTGCGCTGTGACATTGTCCCACGTCTGGGTGTGAAGGGAGCAAATGCACTCGAGCCCAGGCTTCCACGAGCTCTCATACAGATCCTGCAGGTCGCCTAAGACGACTACTTATCTTGACCCGGTGACCTGCAAACATACGCTTGTGTGCTACTGCTTCCTCCAGCCGCATTGGACTGAGGCAAACAGCCTAGAGCTATCGTCACCGATGTGAGTTTGCCACGGTCTTGGCTTCCTTATCCATCTTGGAGCCTAGCCGGTCTTCCACTGCGTCGAATCCGGATTGAATTTACTGTCTAGTACCGTTAAGGTCGATAGCCCTTGATAAATCATCTTGAGCAAATTAGATTGTCACAGATCCTTGGGTGCGGGAGCAGCCTCTGGGTCGTTGGCGAGTAGAGCCTCAATTTCCGCCCCTCTCCGCCGCCGCTCCTCCAGGGAGATTTCCTGTTTAGGGGACGTGGACCACCCCAGTCCCAGCTCCGGATACTGAAGTGGGACATCGCCCCCAGCCGGCAGAACATCCAGGTAAATCGGCCACGGCGTACCCATCCAGGCGTTCCGGGTCTCGTGGTCCCGCCGTTGGCTCGAAGTCAAAGGGTGGACAAGGACACTTGAACCTGTTAGAAAAACAAACAAGGACATTTCACCGTATCTTCCGGGCGCAACTTATCGTAGTGCTCTGTTGGGGACGAGACACATGATGAAAGGTCCAAAACGAACTCACCTTAAGTTGCCTCGGTTCGACGCCAAGTAGAAGAAGACGTCGGAGAATGAAGAGTCCGGCACCCAGACTAAGCAACACCGGTCAATCCTCTGGGGTCTGATCTTATCATATAATCAACCTATCTTGACTCACTTTCGTATGATCCTGCAGGGTGCGGCCCCATGGGATGCTCGTTGACCCTGAATAGGGGAACGGCAACGAACGCGCCTAGGGAGGGAGGGAGAATTCAGTATTCCGTCACGCCACGCCCCGTGAATTATTCGTCTGACCTACCATCACGGCGCAGCCTCAGGACGGCATCACGGACGGCGAGTGCGGCGGCAGTCTCCTTGGGCGACTGGAGCAGGAAATAGATGTGGAAATGCCACTCCCGAGTCCGGCTTTCGACGACTGTTTTCAGATCACTCTGCGGCGTCGGCGGCGTAGCATGCGTGACCATGGTCATATTCGGAGTAGGTCTGCGAGATATTGTCGGAGCGGGTAGCCGCCGGTTCATGGCCCAACTTTGAGGCGATGGTTTGAGGGTTGAGAGGAGAGGTCAACTCGGGATGCGACGAGTCAGGATGCGGAGCCAGCGGCTGCTGTCCAATCACGCCATCTTTGTGATTCTCACGTGCCGGCAACGACGCTCGGCTAGTAACGGTGCTCTCGATGACGGCGCGAGCTAGCCCATTGGGGCTGGATAAGATTGCTTGATGAAGCTCATAGATTTGCCTTGGTTAAAGCAATGGACTCAACAAGGAACCCCAGGAGGACTTGAGAGTTTGGAGAGCAGTTGGACAATATCTGCGCCGAACGTTTACAGCAGGAGACTTTTGACGCGGTTTATTTCCGGTATCGAAAGCCGGCTCAACCTGGCAATCCTTGGACCACAGGGGAAACAATGCCTCGGATTGTTACTTGCTTCGGTCACGAGTGCAAGACTTCTCACATGGAAACTCGGTTCACAACGGGCGGCTGAAAGGCAATGCTGACGGCACAAGGTCATTTTGGGTCCATGTATAAGAGTTCGGCAAGCTGCGATTATGGACGGCATTACCTGCCCCGGCATCCGTGATCTTGCCTCAGTGGGAGGGTGGCATTCGCTGCTACACCACAGCCTAACCAACACCCCCCCCCCCCCCCCCCCCCCCCCCCCCCCCCCCCCCCCCCCCCCCCGGAAAAGAGCCACCCCTGGCACCTCACGCAGGACGGCAAGCGCCTTGGTCCCGATCCCGAGAGCAGCCCTGGGGGCACGGCGCATCGGGCACGTACTGCCAGCTGAAAAACACGTCCGTCTCGTTCGTCAACACCGGACCAACCAGCCCCGTCTGCCGGGGCAGGCCGGTCGACTGCGCAAAGATGTAGCTGGAGTTGACGTTGATCTGGCCCCACCCCTTGTCGACGAGGGCGTCGATGCTCGTGCCGTAGACGTACTCCTTGAACCCGGCCCAGCGGATCGCCGACGCGCACATCGGGCAGCTCTCGGCGTTGGTGTAGAGCGTCAGGTCGGCGAAGGCGGCCAGGGCCTCGGCCGGCGTCATCTGGAACGGTCCCTCGGGGTCCACGAAGATGGCGGAGCAGTTGTCGATGGCCACCATCTCACCTTCGCTTCACAGTTAGCACGCCTGGGTGAAAATCGACGGATTGGAGCAAGAACACCGTGCTTTCCGGGGAGGTAGGGAGAGAGGGCGTCGGGGAAACGGGTTGGGGGGCGGGAGGGAGATTGGGGTTCACCATGAAACGTCGGGTTGCCCGAGGCACTGTTGTTGTTCGCGCCAGTGCAGATCAACTCGCCCAACCCCGCAGAAGCCGTGTGGTTGACGACGACGGAGCCAAAGGCCGCGAACGGGCAGGGGTTGGGGAGCGCCAGGTTCGCCTGGCGCATCCAGTAGGCCCGCGTGGCGAGGCTGATGCCACCGTCCCCCCCCTCGACTGCTGCTGCCAGCGGCGGCGGGGCGGTGATCGGGTTCTGCGAAGTCGAGGCGGCGCACCCCCCGGCGCACCCGACCGTCGGGGAGGCCTGAAGGAGTAGGGCGATGACGAGGCCGAGGGGCGCGGCGGGCAGCAGCCTCAGAGGCCGGAGGGAGAGGACGCGCATGTTTGTTTCACGAGGGGGGCGCCGCGAGGTTTTCGAGATGCGACGCGGGCTTATGTCCAGATTCGTTCAGACGAGGGCTCGGAGGAGGCCTCTTTGGGGCTGGCGAAACATGCGACGGCGGGAGCGGCAAAAGCTTAACGGTTCGAGTGCTTGTGCGCGTATCCTTGCTCGCAACAGCCGTTCGGGTTCTGCTTCCAAGATGGCTGGGCTCAGAGGTTCTTCTGCATCGATGGAACCGGGCTTTGCTTTAAAGGCAGACCGCAGTTCGGGAGGGGGCAGAGCGGATGGGGAACGAGTGAGGAAATGGGCGCGAACGCCATGCCCGATGTGTGTGATGCCCCGCATTTCCTCATTCCCGCGTATCTTTGGATTCTTTTGTTTATTGCTCTCCGAGATAACGAGGAAGGGTTGATGATAGGGAATGTGGTGCAATTTGTTATCAGCGCCGGGTGTAACCCACAATCCCGCCCTTCCCTTCTCCGGCTTGTTCCGGCTTGTTCCGGGCGGATGCCGGCCCCGTCCCGATCGGGTGTATTGTGGATCCACCGGGACTACTTCCGGTAGGACGAGTCACCAGCACGACGCACGACGCGTTGATGGGAGGGGTTCTCAACGCAGAAGCAAGTGGATATCTGATTATTTACTTGGAAAAATGCGTGACGATGTTACATGTGCTCGCATTCCAGCCTCCCGCAGAGAGGGCAGTGCTCGTCCTCCTCCGCAATCGCGCCGCCGCCCTTGTTCGCCTTCCTCTCCAGCATCTCAATGTCTATGTCGTAATTCGTCTTGCCGACCCTGTCTTTGAGCGTCTCCTTCTCGATGCCGTAGGGGTTCGCAGACCTCCACGAGAGGTCGAAGGGCTGTATCGACGGCTCCAGGACCTTGGGCGTCTCCGCCCCCCGGTAGGCGTACATGTCTCGGTAGTGGTGCGGGGCCGACCGGCGGTCCTTGGGCGGCACCGGCGGCCCGTCCGGGCTCGTGATGTGATCGCGGATGTAGTTGTCGCTGAACTGCGGCGGGCTCCGGGCCCGTCCGAACCTCCTCTGGTACCGCCCCGTCTTCTTCGAGTTCTCGCTGGCGTTGGAGGAGGGGAAGCTGCCCTCGTCCGACGGCTTTTGGGAGGCCCACTTGCTGAGGAGGGCGAACCCCGGGAGCGCCCTCTCGGCGAGGGTGCGGATCATGGGCGCGCACGCGCAGACGATGACCACGCCGAGCTCGACCGCCGTCCACCACACGACGGGGGCGTAATCCCACGTCGGGTCGATGGAGTTGCCGAACACGGCGAGGACCTGCAGCCGGATGATTGTGGAGACGAAGCCGACGGAGCCAAGGAGGAAGACCGTTGTGACGGATATCTTCTTGCCCAGGTCCATCTGCAGACCCGGGAGCATCGCTATGGGCAGCGCAAGGATGATCAGGTCCTGGAGGATGGCCAGGGCAGAGTTGGCGTACGCCAGCTGGTTGACGTCGAGGCAGCCGCCCGTGTGGATGTCCCTGTTCCAGAACAGCTCGATGGGGTGGCAGGAGAATATCGTGAGGAACCCGATCACGACCTGCCCGACGAGGAGGAACCCGATCAGCGAGTAGGCGGCGATGCGGAACGGCCGTATGACGAAGATTCTCAGGTAGAAGACGACCAGGGAGAGTTTTGACAAGAGCAGGACAAAGACGTATATGATTTCGGCAGCATACACTGTCGGGTCTGGGTCAGCCGTCGCCCCGAAATGACAAGCGTTGCATGGTTCACTCACGGAGTCGTAACACGTCGGATAGGTCGCCCGGCCCGAGGTCATAAAGATGCGTCCCAAAGCCCTTTGCTACCACTACTGCCTGTCAGCCGCACTCTCGCACCGACGATGCTCGGATGTGATGGTACACACTTTGACTTATCAAGGATAAGGGTGCGGTGGTAAGAGCCTATAAGGACGTGTTAGCTCGCGGGTGCCGCCCCCTTCGTGTCTCTGAGGACTTGTCGGGCTCACCAATGCGGAGATCATCAAGGCATCGTCCAGACTCCACGTCTTCGTCATGCTCTTTGCGACCAGCCGCAAGCCAACAGCAGCGACTGCAATCACGTACACCGCGACGGTGATCGCCAGCACCTTTGCCGACTGGGACTCGTGTGGGAGGTCGCACTGTCGGGCCTGAAGCTTCGCGAGGTCTGGCACGACGGTTCAGTCAGTCAGTCAGTCAGTCAGCCAGCGTTCCCCTCCATCTCCGGGGGGGGGGAGGGCAACAAGCGAGCCTGGGTTCGGGTTCGGGTTCGAGGCCACTCACCCAGCGAGTCCTGCATCGTGCAGTTTTCCAGAATGCAAGGGGCAACCCGTTGGGGCAGATCTGTGCTTCCGCAGGAGCACGTCGTGTTGGCGAGGTCGCATCCGATCTCTTGGATACCCTGAACGAGGCATTTCAACTGAGCAGGAGGGGGGGCGGGTGTTAGTAAAAGCGAACTGGGACTGCAACCTCGACCGCTGCTCGCCGGGCCCACTCACCCCGCACGTCGATATGCTGCTGAGGTCGGGCAGCTGCTGTCTCGCGGACAGCCGCGCATCCCGCCCGGCGTACACCTCCGGCCGGTCGTCTCCGGCGGCGCCGGCCGCCGAGAAGGCAAAGAACACGATCCACAGCAGGCCAACCGAGGCCGCCGCCGCCGCCGCCGACGACGACGACGTCGTCGGTGCCCTCATGTTTCAAGTCGCAAACCAGTGATCCGTCGCCGTCGTTGGCGCGCGCGACTCCATGCAGATGGGACGCTGGCAACGTCCGCGGGTCGAAGCGGCGCAAGGGGGCCGGCCAGGTCGCCCGCACACTGGAGGGGCCAGCACGTCACCGATTCCCCGTGTATCAGGTTTCGATATACTTTTTTTGGGTTTCCCCCCGTCGTCGTCGTCGTCGTCGTCGTCGTTGGTGGGCCTTTTTCCGTGGGATGCAAGTCGGAGGAATGGAGAGAAGCGGCGGCGGCTCCGCGTCGATGCGGGAGGTGGGAAGAAACGACGTTATCAACCCCTCCCCGTTTACTCCTCCGCAAGGGTCCCGTTCGCAGCTGGACGGGTTTGCCCATCGGAGCTTGGCACTTTCAAGGATGTTTAGCCTTTGTTTTCAGACGTCACGGTTTGGTCAGCTACGGAAAAGAATGCGAATGGGCCTCCCGTGGCACGCCAAGCAAACAAAGCTTTCTCTCCCCCTTATGTTGCGGCTCCGCTCCCTTGGCCAAAGTGTCGCGTTGCCTTTTGTGTGTGCTAGGAAGGAAATCCCGGGGAGGGTGAGATGTGCGTCTGGCTTTCCTCTGCGCCAGGAATGCGATGGGGCCTGCGTCTGTGTGTAATGTCTCCGGCTTCGAGCACACCTACCGGCAGCATGTGCCGTGCGTATCGTTGATTGATGAGCGTCTTGGATGCATGATGGATGGCCTTCCTGCCATCGCCTAGAAGCTTGGTTGGAGCTAGCACCAAGCATCTCTTGCCTCTTTCTCTGCGGCACCTACGTTTATTCACCCAGTACGAGGCGTTCAAGGTTCCAGGCGCTTCGTCTTGTCCCCCTCTCGCGGACAGGTAGTTGGCTGCCACGTTTCACGGGACATGGTCAAGTCCCGTATTCTGCCACCATTGGGCCGATCAGCGGATAACGGACCATCGACGCGATCCGTGCGGCCTTTTTGAGTCGTCCTCTCCCCCATCAATCAATATGCCATACATCGTAGTACGCCGGGTCGCAGAGTCTGTGTCCCGGTGGCATCGGGTTGTAATGGTTTACTAGTGCAAGGCAGGTCAGGGCTGTGCTCGGCCTAGCTATCCCCCCCCGCAACGCCATCCCGGCTTCCTTTCCGGCTGGGATGCGCGTGTGCGCTGTGATGTTTTACGCTCGGTGTGTTTCGGTAGACAGCTTCGAGAAGGATGCCAAGCCTCTCTCACATCAGTTTCCCCCATCAAGCCAACCACACTCTCTCTCTCAGTCGGCTCCGGAGAAAAGCTCCGAGTTCAATGTCTCAATGGCAGAAGGAAGGGGGGGAGGTTCGATCTTTGGTCTGGTCTGCAGCTGTCCGCCCCCTCTGTGGTTGAGTAGGTAGAAACTCTGTTTTAGACTCCGACGTACTCGCGTGCCCTCCCTCCCTCGGCCTGTTTTCGCCTTAACTACCCCCTCATCCCTCTCGGATGTTTCCTCCAACAGGAACGAAACCTGTCACATGCCTCGACGCTGGCACCCGACGGTACTTGGAGACGAATCGTTCCTTGCTCGACATGTTGGTAGCGTGGCTGCTTGAGCAGGTTCTCGGCGGGATCCGTGTTCGCACCTGTTCTTCTGGGCCATGATATCCCGCCGCTGGATCTCGTGCAATCGCATATTTTGCCCCAATCTCCCCTTCCCCAACATGCTCATCCCCCATGATTCATATAGAAGCTCTACCAAAAAGTTTTGGAAACAAGCCGGCGCGTAAGGTTCGTCGGGGCAAAGGTTAATGATTCTGGTTGATATCGTGGTCTGAAATGTGATATACATGCATGATTGATGCGTTGGTGGGTGGAGTCGGGATAGCGGCAGAGGGCGGCGGAGTTTCTTCGCATTCTTGTTTTCTGTCTGTGATTCTCACGCTCCACGGCTCCCGCGAAAGAAGCTGCGATGTCGTGGCAAGCTTGGCCTTGGCCTCCAATCCGCCGTCGCTCGCTCGCCCGCTGCGAGCTTGGTGCTGGACCAAACTATCCGGGATGGCCCCTGTCCCCAAAGTCAAACCAGCGGGACATGACATGGTCCCGGTCATCAGAACATGTATACTGAGTCCGGAGTGAGGCCCAGCGTACGAGCAGTCTTGACCGACGCCGAGTCAGACACGGATTATGTGCTGCCTCTTCGGGGTCGTCACAGTCGAGCCTCGCATCCGTCTGCCAAGTGACACTTTGGGATTT
Source organism: Colletotrichum caudatum (assembly GCA_030867225.1). Lineage (NCBI taxonomy): Eukaryota > Fungi > Ascomycota > Sordariomycetes > Glomerellales > Glomerellaceae > Colletotrichum > Colletotrichum caudatum. The sequence continues at coordinate 107,965 of MU846077.1, forward strand.
GTCTTTTCGTAAATAGGGTACAGTTTGCAAGGCGGTCGGTTCCTCGTGAGGGCGCCAGGTAGACGATGATGGCGATACAGGTAGAAAAATACAGCAAAAGTATCATGTCTTCTTGTGACGGGGGGGGTGAGCTTGAGTCCTAGAGCCCACAATCGCTTTAGACTTTCCAACAAAGCGGCCGGCCCTTGCATTGGCCATGTGAGTTTCCAGAAACGGGAAATGAATCCGCCGCGATTAGGTTTTCTGACTCCTCCGCAGTCCGGTGTAGTTCGGTCTTCTGGTAACGGGTCTTCTGGCCATGTACGATGTGCTTGCTGTTTCACGATTCGGCCTCGCTTACACCGGATGATGAGAGGTTGGCTGCTGTGAAATGCTCCGCATATCGCCCCAATAATCGTTCTGCCCGTGGCGGTAGTCTTCGAAGGGCCGGCTCCGTCTGCCGTTTCAACCGATCCCAAAGAGATGGTCCAAGGACAGGCCCGGCGCCAGATAGATAGGCCCCCAAACTGCAAAAGCAAAACCCGGGAAGCCTGCATGCCCGCGTGCGTGCCGAACCGACCGTTGTCGTAGCGTTGCCTCCCAGCACGTTGCGTCTACCGGATAGCTGGGTTTACCACGGTCCCCGCCCCGGCTTTCACTTGCTGACAGGCGACCGGTCCATCAACAGATGACATTTGCCGCCAAAGGCGGGAGATATAATGGAGCGTTTCTGGCTAGTAACATCGTAGCATGTATCTTAATAACGGCCCTTCGAGAGATGCGTCCCAAACCAGCACAAAGAGCAAGTTTCCACGGTTCCGTCCCACGATTAAACGCTCGGTTCATCAAATTTCCAGCCAGCAGACTTTCATCGCCGCCCAATAGTTACCCCCACGCGGGTCTGAGTAAAATCCCAAGAAAGAGGGGGGAGGGGAGAGGGGGCCGCCTTCATCTGTAAGTGAGGCGACGGTCAAATGGAAAAGAGAGAGAGATGGAAAGAAGGAAAAAAGAGTATTTCATAACGCTAGCTAGATGGGACGACCGTCCATACGTCCGGAAAGCCCCCGCAGCAGGAAGCTACCTATTTCATAGTGACATCAAGGGGTGACCGATGGTTCACGCGGGGGCCAGGGGAGGAGGGGGGTCCCTCTCTTCTTTTCCTTATTCAAACCTTGGCGGCCCTCATGCTGGCGATTCTCTTTTTCGTCTGCTCGACGACCTTCTCCTCGTCGTAGATTCCGTTGACGCTGGGCGTGCTGTTCACCGCCTGAGCCCACTTGTAGAAGCTGGGGGCCTTCTGCTCGAGCGAGCTGAGGATGCTCTTCGGGAAGATTTCGTACTTTGCGAAGCTGAAGAGCCTCAGGGTGAAGGAGCCGGTGAGGACCTAGCGCGCGTTGCCGCTTGTCAGCGGGGGGTGTCCGTTTTCCCATTGATGGTGCCCGCGAAAGGCTCCCCCCCCCCCCTCTCTCTCTGATTCAAACTCACCTCAGCCAAAGTGACCTTGTCGCTGCCCCCGAAGTAGGGCGCGGCGTCCTTCAGGAGCGGCTCGACCTCCTTCGCGACGACGTCGACGAAGGTCTCGGCCAGCTCCCGGGCCTCGGCCTCGGACTTGGCGGCGTACAGCTTGAAGACGACGGCGTTGGCCTTGGTGAAGTAGGCGTCGACGAAGAAGGCGACGCGCGCGCGGCGGAGGGCGGCGTCCCTGGAGCCGGCGGCCGGGGCGAGGTGCGAGGGGTGCGCGTCGGCGAGGAACTGGCTGACGATGGCCGACTCGGTCACGATCTCGCCGTCGTACGAGAGCGCCGGGACGAGGCCGCGCGGGTTGACCCTGAGGTACTCCTCCGTGCGGGGCGTCGAGAGGTCGACGATCTCCTCCTCGAAGGGGAGCCCGAGCTCGGCGAGGGCGATGTGCGCACGGTGAGCCCCTGCGGTTTTTTTTTTTTCGGACGGTCAACGTTTGAGACGGGAGGAGGTGTGTGTTATGGCGGACGGGTCCCGGGGATAGCATTTCATCGCCGTCCCCCCCCCGGTGCTCCTCCGCACGTGAACGGAGCGCTCTATGGAGAGGGGGGGGGGAGGGGGACGCGAATGGGTGGGGGCCGGGGAATATGCAAAACACAGAAGGGTATGGGTTTGAGCATGGACTGATGCCGTCCGTCCTGGGGATTCACGTACAAGGGCAGCCGTGGTTGGTGTACAGCTTGATCTTGGGGGCGGCGGTTGACATGGCGGCGGCGGGTGACGATGTAAGGGATTCTTGTCTCTGGTCTGTCTGTCTGTCTGTCTGTCTGTGTAGCTGCGAGGCGAGGTTCGGGGATGTCTCGAAACTCGATGGCCTGGCCGGTTGTCGTTCTGGTTACGTATGTGCAAAGACTAATTAAAGACTTGGAGAAGGGGGGCTCAGTATTTGAGGTAATGGGTAACAGGGGGGAGGGGAGGGGGACGTCCGGATTCTGAACGACTGATTACCAATTCTCAACGACGATACCGAGGGATAGTATTACACCATCGGATAGCCAATGCCGTGATGCATTTGCAATCGCCACTCCTCCTCCTCCGCAGAGGGGGCATCTCCGCCTCTGGGGGGGGAGCTAGACATGACCAATCATGGCTTATAAATGGTCTTAAAAGCCGGCATGACACCAAGCCGAAACGATGAGGTACGGTACATTAAACAAAGCATAGATAGCTCGGCTCTGGTCACCAAAATAACCAACCACCCGGGTACTTGTACATATCGGAGCGATGGAAAAGTCCGCCCGACGCGGGGCCCGTCGGACTTTTTGTCTTTAATCTCTTCGGCCGCTTCGGGTCGGGCTGCCCAGGGGTCGGACCGGGATTCGTACAACAAAGTTCCCCCGCTGTGCGTGCCCCAGGTCTTGAAAGGGAGGCCGGTATTCCATCCCTTGGGGATGGGTTTACGACCCATCTCCTTGAGTCACTGGAGAAGACAAGTCATAGGGCTGAATAGATGTCTTCTGCTCAAGGCGACGGTCTTGGGGCAGCTCTAGACCCCCCCATATGGCAAAACAAAACAGCCTCCAGGGGGGGGGCCAAGTTGTTTGGCCGAGCAACAACTCGCGCATTTTGACTTTGCAGACCGACCTGGCAATGCAATATGGCAAAACCTCGGGCGTCTTCGACAAGACGCGTCAGACCGGGCACTAGGGATTCAGATAAATCATTACACCAATCCAAGTGAGACGCTGAAAAACCTGATCCAATTTCGGTTGCATTTTCTTTGCTATTTCGAGGGGCGGAGGAGGAGGGGGTAGGCTCTGCGCAACCAGGTTTTCCAAACACCCGATGAGAAAACATTACAAGCCGTAACAATGACTGTCGCGTCTTTGAAGCGCGAAAAGGAAAAAAGAGGTGAAAAATGTAAGGTTTGCTTGATAGACAGACGATGGCGAGACAGACCGTGGGTTTTGGGGGGGCAGACAATGGCCGGCTGATCAACAACTGCTACAGTGAGTATAGTTGTATGTTTTTTCCCCTTTTCCTTTCTCTCTATATTCACCTTGGGGGGAAAAAAAAAGTCTAACTGATGTTGTCCTGGATAACGTTCTTCATGAGCTCGGAATTGTGCGAGTAGTCAATCTCAACGTCGACCACGCACACCCCCCGGTGGCTCAGGGCCTCCTTCATGACGGCCTCGAGTTCCGACGAACGGCTGACGCGCAAGCCCTTGGCGCCAAAGGCCTCGGCGTACTTGACGAAGTCGACGCCTCCCAGGTCGACGCCCGAACTGCGTCCGTACTTGTCCACCTCCTGGAACTCCACCATGTTATACTTTCCGTCGTTCCAGACAAAGTGCGTGATGTCGCACCCCTGCTGCACGGCCGTCACCAGCTCCTGTCCGCTGTAGAGGAAGCCGCCGTCGCCGCTGATGCTGACGACCTTGCGCGAGCACGGCGGGTCCTGGGCCATTGACGCGCCGATGGCCCAGGGGAGGGCGACGCCGAGCGTCTGCTGCACGTTGGAGACGAGGAAGGACTTGGGGCTGTAGGCGAAGTAGAAGCGGGAGAGCCAGATGTACATGCTGCCCACGTCGGACGCGACGGTCGGCGACGGCGGCAGCATGCCCTGCATCAGCTTGATGAAGTAGAGGGGGTGGACCGGGCCGTCGCCCAGCGTCCGGCCGAGGGCCTCGGGGCTCTGCTCCCAGGCGTGGAACTCGGTGAAGATTGCCTTTGCCACCTCGGACTCCTGCGGCCGCGAGACGTTTGCGAGCATGTCGCCGAGGGCCTTGACGTTGGCGGCGATGGAGCCTACGAGCTCGAGCTTGGGGTTGTAGGAGGCGCCGTAGTCGGCGGGGATCCAGTCGAGGTGGAGGATCTCGAGGCTCTGGTTCTTGTGCCAAGCATCGGCGTCGTATTCCGACTGGTCGTAGCCCGCGACGATGACGAGGTCCGCTTGGGCGAGGAGCTTGTCGCCGGGCTGGTTGCGGAAGAGACCGATGCGGCCGAAGAAGAGGTGGGCCAGCTCCCGGCTGATGGAGCCGGCGGCCTGGAAGGTCTCGACGACGGGAACCGGGTGCTTGCGCAGGAAACCCTGGACTGCCTGGACGGCGTCGGGGGCGGCGGCCCTGGTGCCGAGGAACAGCACGGGAAACTTTGCATTCTGGATCATGGACGCGGCGCGGCTCAGGGAAGCGGACGGGGACGTGCCGTACTGGGGCGGGACGAAGGCGTTGGGCGGCAGGGCGGGGATGGAGGTCTTGGTGCCGGCCGTCATGATGTCGATGGGCAGGCTCACGGCGGTGGCGCCTTGGGGGTAGGCGGCGGCGGTCCTGAAGGCCTCGAGCATGATTTCCGAGACCTGATCGGGATGCACGGCACCGGTGGTCTTCTTGGTGACGGGCGCGAGCAGCTGCACGCCGCGCAGACTCTGGTGCGTCTTCTTGGCGGCCTGGACGCGCTTGACGTCGCCGACGATGGCGACGACGGGAGCCCCCTCGTCGTTGGCGGTCACGAGACCGGTGGCCAGGTTGCTGGTGCCCGGGCCCGAGGTGGCTATGCAGACGCCGGGTCTGCCGGTGATCCTGCCGATGGCGCCGGCGATGAAGGCGGCGTTCTGCTCATGGCGGCAGACGACGAGCTTGATCTCGGGGCGGTCGATCAGGGCGTTGAAGACGGAGTCGATCTTGGCGCCCGGAACGCCGAAGATGTGGGTGACGCCGGCGTTGACGAGAGAGTCGATGACGACGTCGACTGTTTCTGTCGACATTTTCCGGGATGGAGCAGGCGATCAGAGAGGTTGATTAGCGGGATTCTATGTCGCGTTAATGGAAAAGAAGCGGCATTTAACCATCGAGGGCTCTCTGGTGGTGATGTGATGGAATGTTGCGTGGAAAGTAGGGCCGTTTTCGTCAAACAGAAGAGACGCTCGCTGCAGGGAACGATGAGAAGCACGCACGCATGCAGCTGGAATTCGATATCTCGACAGACACGACACAGCAATAAGACCTTACGAGAAAGCGAGAGAGTGTATCCGTCTTTCTCTGTGCATGTATGTGTGTGTGTGTGTGTCTGTGTATCCGTGTATGTGATGGATGCGTGGATTGTGTGTGCGAGGCGGTGATGCTGACGATGCCAGCGATGAGATGCCGTGCGACTGACGTCAGCGCCCAACGCCCGGAAGTCGCCGTGTGGGACCGAGAAGGCGCATCTGATTGATGAGCCAACAAATCAGGAAGCAGAGCCAGAACGGCAGTTTCTTTCCATGCATGGCGCGGTGAGAGAGAGAGAGAGAGAGAGAGGGGGAGGGACGGGGTGACGGGGTGACGGCCGGATCCTTCGGAGCGGGAAGAATAATCGCTGCATTCTACTGTCTTTAGACGGAAGCTTAACTTAACTTGTTATTTGCTCGAATCCCTGAACCTTTTTGGCTCTCATCTTTACCTCATCCCTCCTCTCTCTCTCTCTCACTCTCTCACTCTCTGCTTCTCCCCCTCTCTCGCGGCTTCACCCATTCGCCCATCATCTCAACATCATGGCCGTCAACGAGGTCTTCCAGTACTCCCTCGTCTCGGCCCTCATGGACGGCGTCGCCTCCGAGGGCCTGCCGATCTCGGACCTCGTCGCCCACGGGGACCACGGCCTCGGCACGTTCCGCTACATGGCCGGCGAGATGATCCTGCTCGACGGCCAGCTCTACCACATGAAGTCGGACAGCACCGTGACGCCCGTCGACACGAGCCCCGCCTCCGACGCCGTCGCCCCCTTCGCCATGGTCACCCGCCTATGCCCGACGGCCACCTTCAGGGCCGCCTTCGACGACAAGAAGGGCCTCTTCGCCCGCCTGTCCGACAGCTTCCCCGGCTCGCGCAACTACTTCCTGGCCATCCGCATCGACGGCGTCTTCAAGGCCGTCACGGTGCGCACCGCCGCCGGCCAGACCAGGCCGGGCGAGGGCCTGGCCGAGGTCGGCAGGAACCAGGTCAACCACACCTTCGAGGACCCGGTGCGCGGGTCCGTCGTCGGCTTCCGCTCGCCCGACTACACCATGGGCATCAGCGTCGCCGGCGACCACTTCCACTTCATCACCGAGGACCGCACCCGGGGCGGCCACATCCTGTCCTTTGCCACCGACGGCGACGTCGACATCAGCGCGGCCCAGATCTCAAAGTGGCACGTCGAGCTGCCGACCAACGACCCGGACTTTGCCAAGGCTAAACTAGAGGGGGACAATGAGGGCATCGCCGCCGTTGAGGGGTAGACGCGGAAGGGAAGGGAAGGGAAGGGAAGGGAGGGTTTTAGGCTGCCGAATCTCATCCAATCTCCCCTTCGCCTACCTGATTTTCTCCATTGTGATTTCGACTGTGACGACAGGATCAGTTTCCGCGATTGGTCGCTACCAACTCGTCGTTGCACACACCCCCCGACGACCACCATGTAAGACTTTTCTTCGACCCTCGGCGTTAACAAGCGAGAGTAGTTCCCATCCCCCGGTGCCGAGGCCGACGGATGCATTGCCAATCAAAAGGACCCAGCGATGCTCGCGCTTGGCTGCAGCAGCAGCCGACCAGGATAACAGGGTCCCCTGTTGAATAATTAATGAGGCGCATGCTCCTACGAAGTACACGAGTCGTGGGCCGGCCAAAATCACAAAGCCAAACAAACATGTGATGGTCACAAAAAACTTAGTTTTCGTACGAGAGTTTGTACGTGGAAAACGTCATCGCGTCAATTCATGTACAGACAGGAGCAAGACACCCAAAAAAGCGAAAGCTATATACGTGCCCATATCGGCCATGCCGTGCCTCTAGATGTAAAGATGAAAAAAATTCCGCCATTACATTGGGAGGGGGTGAGTTGACCTTGATGCCCCCTCTCCATTTTATTTCTATTTCTTTCGTCCAACCCTTGCCGATCCGTAGAAAGTGTGAGCTCAAGCCGCCCGTTGAGCAAGCTAATATCCCACCCAGCCTAGTTGGGGGTGTACTGGCAGCCGAGGGGCTTGGGGATCGCGACGGTGCGGGCGGCGATGGCCACGCAGTCGGGGCTGTCGCCGGGAGTGGCGTCGCCGGCGTTGACCCAGATCACATACGAGCCCTCGATGGCGTTGGGGCAGGCGAGGAAGGAGGAGCCGTCGAGGGTCAGGTAGCCGGCCGCGTCGACGACCCAGCCGGAGCGCTCGGCGCTGCGGGGAGCGGGCTGCGCGCCGGTGGTGTAGGCGAACCTGCCCTGGCCAAAGCCGGAGCGGTCGGCGTAGGTCTGCTGGGGCGTCGCCGAGGCGCCGTGGAGGTAGAGGCCGCCGTCCTGGGGGTCCAGGTAGAAGGTGGCCTCGTTCTCCGTCGGCTCGTCCGGGGTGTTGTTGCAGGTGGCGTTCTGCTTGGGGAGGCCGGCCCAGATGCTGCTGTGCGCCGCCTGGAAGGCCTGCAGGTGGATGGGGGTCGTGACGGCGTCGACCTGGAGCTTGAAGAATGGCGGCGGCGCTGTGCCGTTGGCCGTGTCTCGTTCCTTCATGTGCGAGGGGATGGTGGCGCCGGAGACGGCGGAGGCCAAGGTGGCCGCGACGGCGAGGGCGTTGGTGAACTGCATGTTGCTGATGGGATTAGGTCCTTGTTCGACTGAGTCGTGAATGTAAAGACTGATGCGTTCGGTTGATTATTAGGTCGTATTAGGCTTTAGTAATGGATGAAGAGTGTCAGGATGGAGTGAGTGAGGACTATCAAAACCGGCATCACGGCGGCTCCGTCCAATCTCTTATACATGAACGCTCACAATGGCAATACCGGTTGCCGTTGGGCCATCGGAACTTTTCCCAGGGACCCCGTCCATCCGTCCGTCCATCAACCGTGAACCTCGTAATCATGGGGTGACGTGCAGGGGCTGTACTTCGGACATGATGCAAGCCAGGGGCGGAGCGTGACCGATTGACATCATTTAGTCCCCCTAGTTCTATGGCTCTTATGGGGAACATGGCAAATACGAGAGGAGCCTCAACAAAGGGCAGGCGGGGCGACAGTCTATTCCTCTCTCTCTTGGCGTTGCCGCTTGCCGTTTGGCCCCGAGACTAGTTTGTCCTACCTCTATATCGCATAGCTCGTGATGGGTCATGGTTTGTGTAGGTAGTATCTGTGACCAAGCGCCGGGGACAGATGGAGCCGAGCCTGCAAAGGAACCGATTGGTTTGGACCTCCATTCAATTAGCCCGGATAACTCTCACATGGATGACGGATGGACCATTGGTTCATCAGATGAAGAGGTAAACCACGTACAGGATCGGAAAGGGGGGGGGGGGGGGGGGGGGGGGGGCTTGGCCGGCGAAGCCGTTTGGTGGCTATGGAAACCATACTCCGTACTGCCAACATCCCTGGATCTCCCAACTCAGAGTCGCGCCACAGCCCCTACGCTACAGAAAGCAGCTCATGATGGACATCGTCCATAGTACGCGTGCTGGCAGTCCACTCTTCGCCTTTCCCTGCGTACTTGGTAGGTTACATGCTCCTAAAGTGTCATTCCCCAGGGGGCAAACACTGCTAGATTAAGGGAGGGCAACGTAGCATGCAGGTCCTCGAGCATAAACTACGGATACAAAGTAGATCTCAGGTGGCAGGGAGGCAACCCAGCCGGACCCGCGCCAGTCGTCCGCAAAGAGCTAGGTGCGGCGCCCTACCTACAATCACGCCGACGAACCTTAACTATTAATAACTCAGCAAACGCCGATCAGCACCATCCGCTTGGAAGGCTTCCAGCCCAGCGGCTAGTGCCCTCTGGCACTCTGGTGTGTTCAAGTGCTCGGCTGACGTTTAGCCCAGAGACGAACGGCCCCGCGGTTCGTCTGCATTCCGTCATGACACGACACGCGCAATCGGTCATCGCATCGCTCGACTACCTCCGTAGAGGCCCTCCAGATACCGGTTCTGCTAGAGTTGTCTGGCAAATCAGTGTAGCTGCAGTACTAGGTCAAAAGTCTGGCCACAGCAACAATGATGGCCAATCAGAGGCTACAGTAGGTGGTTGAGACACAGAGGGCCTTTGGTGATGGCACGGTGAAGTGGCCTCGACCTATCAATGGATCCCATCTTCGACTCTTCGTTGGGTTATTCTTATTGCTGTGACCGGACTCTTGACCTGGTGGCGTAGGATTCCGGTGCAGAGCAGAGAAGAGGCTGTTTATTCTTGGTGCAACTCATCCCCCCCCCCCCTCAGAAAACAAACCTCTCCTCGTTTGCCGCCCCTGTTATGATGGCCGCCACCCTGCCCGAACCGTAGGCCCCGTGTTCGGACGGTCTCCATGTCAGGTTGGGACGGAAATGGGTATCCAATGGAGTGTTTCCACCTCATCCCGCGTGCCCAGTTCCCAGCCTGGCAGCTTGAACCTTGCTGTTTGCACTATTTTCGTTTCCCGCCCATCCTCGCCACTCAAGGTGGATGGATGGACTCGGAGCGCCGCATTGCTGGCCAAGAAGATTCGAGAAGGCCTGGATGATCGTCGTCGACCATCCCATCCCGAGTTTTCGAACGATCAGCTGTCCCTTCTTTTCCCGCCTGACCGGTTCTGCAGTTTCATCATCCTCTCTCGCTCCAACGCCAAACACCATTGCCACATAGATCGGCAGCTGTTTCCGGAGGTCTCGGAAACTGCCGAGCTGACAAAGTATCGACTTTTGCTACTTTGATGTGGTTCTGCCGGTTGCTGGGATATCCCTCGTATTCGTGCCTCGGTCGATCCCACCCGAGTCAAGACAACGCTCAACCTCGAGCGGAGACCCTGGTATTGAGGATGCGAATAGGGGCGGAGGAAGAGGTACAAACTCGCGTCTTTGCCCGAATCCAGATCGCACATCATAACGAGGCCCTCCTGGAACTGGGTCGCGACTGAGTCGATCGCCCGACACGGCTAACCAACCATTCACCACGCTTCCATCATCGTGCTTCTCTTCCTCATACTACGGCCGAGTTGCTCTCAGCTGTTGTGCATCTCACGTCTTTTCTTCCGCGTCAATCCACGCTGTGCGGACTTCGTAATGTTCGCCCGGCGGGGTTAGAATGTAACACCCTCGGGACTACAAGCACTCTGCTGGTCGTGGGCAGATATGCAGAAAAGAGAATTGAGCAAAGGTTTATGCCTTCACTGTCAACCTCTTGATGATTCGTGGCCATGATTACAGCGCTTTCATACCCTGGTATGCCATCAGGTAAACGACGGATCGGATTTTGCAAAGTGATTGGTTACAACTTCGTGGAGGATCTCGACCGCATGTTTCTTCGCCGAATAACACGACTCTCCGCCAGCCGACTCTGCGACGGCCGGGCCGATCAGTCCCTAAAGCCAGCCTCTCCTCTTGCAACCCTTGTGAATAATGTCCGTCCCATATGCTCGAGAGGTTAAGAATACGAAACAGAGCTGCGCCTATCTCCATGCGCTTCTGATGAAATCGTTCTGGTTCTTGTTCAAAACTTTTCTTGGATGGTGTTCGGCCCAGACTCATAGTACAGCCATGCAGCCGACCCTCAGGCTGCGGTCTCAGTTTGACCTCCGCTCGAATACCTTGGGCAGTATTTGGCTGTCCCGCGGACAATTCGATTTTTCCCCCTTTTTCTTCACACGAATCATGCTTGGACCTCCATAGTCACGCTTATATGGGCCGTGACTTATACCGACCATTCATGAATACGCTCAGATTCCAAGGAGCACCTTACGCCAGGTAGACTTACGAATCAAACGATTCATGCTTTCCGCACCGACACGCCGTTTACAAGACCTCTCAAGATGTTGACCTACGCTTCGGTGGGTGTGCATATTCAACATCCTGCATATACGGTCATCAAACTAGCGCGGCTGTCTTGTCACATGTCAGATGAGTCTGTCAATTGGCCAATGGACGGGATGTGATACCATCCAACTGATTGAATGGTCTTAAGACACACTCTGGTGTTGAAGACTGTGCGCTTCTATGATGGTCATATCTCCTTGCCATCCGGCTCGGGTTCACTACCTAGGTTTGTTAAAAGACTGGCTGCGGGCATGCTGCCAGGCGTCAAATAACAGGAAAAGCAAGAAGCAGTTTGGAGAACGCTTGTGTAACGCCAAAACATGGAAGGCCACCCGAGAATCAAGGTCCTGTGTGCCCCAGTATCATTCCGAAACTATAGCTTTTCTTGTAAGTTCCTTGCCTATGCCTGTGACTCCTTTCGAACTGATCCCAAGATCAGCTCTACTCACCTCCTCTTCACCGAAGCATGTCCGTATGGGCATAAACAATGAGATGGAACCAGAAATGTATCGGTACACGCCGTCGGAGTACCAGAGTGAGCTGCATAGGGAGGCCCCGCATACCACGGGCGTCGTCATAGCCGTGACTTTCGGTCTAAGATGAGGGGAAGCTGCCGAAAGGGCAAAGACTGGGCTGATCCATCATGCACATGGGAAACTAAGGTTTATCGTCATCCTAGGACTGTTGCTGACTGTTCGGTTGCCGTCCGATTCATCAAACACGTCGAAAAATGCCTCAATCTCGCGATGGCAGTCCGACCACGATGCAGCTGGCGGAGTACCTCTTCGCCCGCCTACACCAGCTCGGCATAGGTGCCATCCACGGTGTCCCGGGCGACTTTAACCTGCATCTCCTCGACTACGTCGGACCGGCGGGGCTGTTATGGGTCGGCAATGCCAACGAGCTCAACGCCGGGTACGCAGCGGACGGGTACGCTCGCATCAAGGGCATCGGAGCCCTCGTCACGACCTCTGGGGTCGGCGAGCTCTCGGCCATCAACGCCATCGCCGGTGCATACGCAGAACGCGCGGCGGTGGTCCACATCGTTGGCACCCCCTCGAGGGCCACACAGGATGCCCGCCTCATGCTACATCACGGCTTCAACGATGGGGAATATAGGCGGTTTGCGCAGATGCATGCCCACGTCACCGTGGCGCAGGCGGACCTCCGGGACGCGCTGCTTGCGCCGGACCAAATCGACGAAGCGTTGGAGCAGTGCCTCGTTCAGAGCCGTCCGGTCTACATCGAATTCCCTCAGGACCTGGTGGCTGTCCCCGTCTCGGCCGATAAGTTGCAGACCCCCATCCGTGTTCCAGGCCACGCAACAACTTTGGCGAGCCAGGCTGCTCTGGCAGCGGTAATTGAGAGGATACGGAAAACGAAGCAGCCAATGATTCTCGTCGACGGAGAAGTGAGGCATCTGGGCATCGTCGAGGAGGTGAACCAGCTGGTCAAAGCCACCGGCTGGCCTACATGGACAAGTAGTTTTGGAAAGTCTCTGGTCAACGAGACGCTGCCGAATGTCCATGGCGTATATTCTGGCAAGTTTGCCGAGCAGGCCGTGAGGGATTTCGTCAACAGCGCGGACCTCGTTTTATGCTTCGGGCCTCACTTCAGCTCAACAAACACCTCTGCGTTCTCGAGCATCCCGGAGACGGCTGTTTCAGTGCTTTTCTACGACAAACAAGTCAAGGTGGCCGACCAGGTCTTCCGCGACCTGGATGCCAAGAACGTCGTCACTTCGCTACTTCAGGCGCTGGATGCGTCAAAACCCTATCAATACGCGCCCTATCCGGATCTCCCTCGAGACTACAGCATCCAGTTCTCACAAGTTCCTAGGGAGGAGAAGATAAGTCATTACAGGTTCTGGCACCTGGTAGCCAACATCATCCGCCCGGGAGACATCATCCTCGGAGAGACGGGCACATCTGGTCATGGCTGCCGGTTGCTACCCCTGCCGGCCCATACGAGGCTCTTCATCCCGGCTACTTGGCTCTCCATCGGCTACATGCTTCCGGCTGCGCAAGGCGCCGCCCTGGCACAGCGAGAGCTCGTACAGTCGGACCAGTACCACAGGATCAAGGACGCCCGCACGATCCTCTTCATCGGTGATGGTAGCTTCCAAATGACCGTCCAAGAGATCTCAACCATCATTCGTCACAGCCTGGACGTCATCATATTCATCGTCAACAACGACGGCTACACCATCGAGCGATGCATACACGGTTTGGAGCAGCCATATAATGATGTCGCCTCCTGGCGGTATCTTCAGGCGCCCGCCTTCTTCGGAGGGAATGCGGAGACGTACGTCCGATCGGCGAGAACTTGGGGAGAACTGGAAACAACGCTTGATGAGATGCCGTCAAATTGTAGAGGGCTGCGAATGGTTGAAGTTTTCATGGACCGTGACGATGTGCCAAGGGGGTCACTTCTCGATCTACTTGAGAGGGAGAAGAAACGAATCTCGGCGGCCGAGCAACAATCATAACGACCGCGCGGGCTGGTGTCTACATTTTCGGTGTGCGTTGTTCCCCCGTATGTTCACCAACAGGCAGAATCATGGTACTGTGGCTCTCATATTGACAGATTTCTCAAGTCCTCTTGTTGATGATGTAGGGGAAAATCGCTTCTTTGGCATTACTGCCTCAATCAACAACTGACTAGTGGCCCACAAGGAAACAGGAACCACACATGTCGCACAATATTACGCCAAAGACTCGGATCGCGGGTCATTACTTTTAATTCAAAGACCAAAACTCGGTACAATCTTCGCAGCCTTAGTAGCCATTTCCCCCCTTGCTCTTGTTACCGCTTTGGCGCTGCTGCTGCTGCTGCGTTCTGAGTATGTCTGCCTCCTCCTTACGCTGCTGATCCCTTTGCCGCTCCTGCTGGATGCGCCTGTTCTCGGCATCCTTGGCTTGTTGCTGCTGGATGCGCCTGTTCTCGGCGTCTTGGGCTTGCTGCTGCTTATGTCTGTACTCAGCATCCTTGGCTTGCTGCTGCTGAATGCGCCTGTACTCAGCATCCTTGGCTCCCTGTTGCTGTTTTACTTGTTGCCGCTGAATACGACTGTACTCGGCATCTTGGGCGGCTTGTTGCTGATAATGCTCCTGGTGAGCCTGCTGCTGCTGCTGCTGCTGCTGCTGCTGAATGCGTTGGTCCTCTGCAGCTTTGGCATGTTCTTGCTCGCGGATCACTTTGTCCTGCTGGGCCCGGCACTGCTCGTCTGCCCGAATCAACTGGTCTTGGGCTTCTTTGCTGTTCTGTGCCCCGTTGATTCTCCGGTCCGCATCTTGCTGACGCGACTCCTCCGCACGGATTTGCTGGTCGATCGAACCTCCGTCAGGACTATAAATCTTCTGTTGATGGAGCTCGCTGACGCGGGCCTGGCTCTGCTGCTTCTCGTGCTGGGCCTGGTTGATGATGTCGAGCTGTCGCTGCCGCTCCCCCTGCAGGTATTGAATCCGATCGCCGCAGTTGTCTTTGGCGAGGTAAGCCCTGCTGATCCGCTGATCCTCATTGGACCCCTGTGCCGCGTAGCCATCACGGTAGCCCTTGTATTGGGTCTCGGGCGCTTTGTCCTTGTTGGACCGTTTGGTATGACCGTAGTGGTTGGCGAGGGATCCGGAGTCCCGGGCGTCTGTCACAACGCGGTTGCTGCCCCTCTGCGCCTGCTTCGCGTCTTCCAACTCTTGCTTCTCCTTGTCCTTTTCACTCTGGAGGTGGGCCTTTTCCCTCTGGTTCTTTTCCTTCACCTCGTTGAGTTCTGCTTGTTCCTTGGCCTTATCCTGTCTAGCTGCCTCCTTGTCTCGGGAATTGGTAGCCCCTTTCTCCCTCTGACGCGCATCATCAATCTCTTTCCGCTCACGATCCTCGCTTTGTTTGGCCGCCTGGTGTTGTGCCCGTTGCGCGGCCTGAACATCTTTGACCTCATCCTTCTCCTTGTCAACACGAGCTTTAGCGGAATCCTGATTCACCCTATTCTGACGCCCTCCATTTGGGTTCCCTCCATTTGGACTTCTTCTGTTCGGATTCCATTTATTTTGACGACCCTTGATGTTGGCAAAGTCTTCATCGACTTCCAAGTTGTGGGTCTGAAGGTCGTTGGCTTCCTCGACAACTTCGCGCGGCCGGAGTTTGGAGACAAGTTCGTTAGCCTCACTCAGCTCTCGGTCATCGGAAGCCTGGATATATTTGGAGGTTCCAGAGCCACGGGAGTAAAGGCCGTTGTCGATGTTCTTTCCAGCTGCTTCTGCTAGGTCCTTAACACCGCGACTCTGGAGATGACTAGTGGTACTTCCATGAGTTGGGTCGTTGAGGATGAGAGGAGCGCCAAGTGTTTCCAAAACGAGTGTGAAGAGTATAATAGATTTAAAGGAGGCCATGTTGAGGGACAGTTTCATCATATGGTCAGGCGAAATAGAAGCTTTCAATTACTGTGGTAACCCACAATGGCTTTGCAAGACGGACTGCTTTGATAATTCGGTGACCTCCTCCTTCTTTAATACTCGGATCTTTACGCTATTGTATTCCCCTCCGTTGGACCATACTGCCTGTACCTGGAGGCTACGCGTTGTACCAGCGAATAAATTTCGAACCCAACTTGAACAAACCAACAAGGTTGGGCTAGTCGCCCGAGACGATCCACATTTCCGCCTCGCATTCGGCACATTGTCCTTCTGTTACTTGATCTTCACCCGCTAACCGATGACCCAAAGCCGGGCCGCAGGTCTCAGGCAACGAATCTGCGCGGGCATGCGGGCGTGGTGGTGTTTACAGACTCGAATGCAGTCTCTACGCTTCCTCGATTGGTCCAAGTGGTTGGTATATCTCTAGGTTGTGTTCCGGGCATCTTGAGACGAAAAGGTTCAGTGAAAGATGCAGGTCGGTTGTTTGACTCAAACTTAGATTGATACCGACTGCACAACGTCTGTAGCGACAGCTTTTGCCCTTGCCGCGGAAGCCCATTGGGCAGCCCTTCTCTTGGGCCAGATGCAAGCCCAGCCGGCGAACCTTGAGGTCGGGGCGGCTTGTAAGTTGTGAGGCTCGGCAAGTTTAGAGTTGATGTGAGCCCGGCCAGCTGGGAAAGGATTCCTGGGGGCGGGGTTTGAATTTTGCGGGCCACGTACGTCTCCCGTTACAGAAAACTCAAAGTCACCAGTCGACGTCCGAAACCACCAATTCATCGTGAAATATGCTGAGAGTTCACTGTGCCAAGAACCTCTAGACCTTTAAACCTCTGCGCGTAAACTTCCAGCCTCCGATTTCTAGACAATGACCCGGCGATCGGGAACGACGCGTGAATTACGGGCAACAATCAACGCCTTATATGCCACGTAACACACACACAGCCAGTTTATAACCAGCGGGCGAGGCTGGTACTTTCGAACCTTCTGATCGGTATCTCGCCGAAACTCAGATCGGTACTGCTTGGCTTCTGTAGGTGAAACGTCTAGGATTTCATATGATTTACTGGGGTTGACGGCAATCTAACCGAAAGGCGTATAAGATCCAGCTCAATTACTGCCATAGACTGTCGTGGTGTAAACGTCTTATTTTCCCACGCGACAAACTTCGTTGGAACAGCCCCCAGCATGTATCATTCAACGCCAAATTTGTCGAGCGTAGGTGGACGTACACCAAGCCAACAGCCACAGACTTCCAATATTACGAATTCTATGGTTTCGTTTGCCGATGTCGAGGAATTGCGACACGTATTCAAAAAGTTTGACCGTCCGAGATGCTTAATGCAAGAACCGGGCACTCTAAGAAAGGTGTCGTCGCGGCGTACGTCGCCGCTTCATGATGCCTTGAGGATCGTGTTGACACTAACGCCATCTGTGACATGTTCAGCTAGCCATCCTGGAGTCGATGAGCTAGAGTTTCAGTGCCGTAAGTAGAAATAATGAACGATCGAGTGAGCATTTGAGTATTCAAAGTCTGCTGTCTAGTGTCCCTTTAGATTTACGTTTCTGCTTGCACCTGACGAGCAGTCTATGAGTGGTGATCTGGTGATGTGGGATCTTCCATAAGGAATATTGACTTAACTTTAGCCTGCCCACCTTATGCCTATGCATCTATATTGGCTTTTATGATGCTTTAATAAACACACCTAACGGCAATCAATTCAGGTAACAATGCTTCTGTTCGTGTAAATTTTTGAGTAACATAGTGGTCAACTGTTCAATGGGCTCCAGCGCCTTGGTGTATTCATTTTCGCATTTTGACAACTCTCATTTATCACGGCAGCAGCGATTAAACAGCTCACTTGTCTAGTTCATCAGGTCTGTCGATTTCTAAATCAGAGATGGTTATTTGAATTGTATAAAATTAAACACATTCATAAAATATCGGTGAACTTTAAGACCATTGTGTTAATGCTCTATATCTCTGACTTTGAAACGATAATGCTCCCCGCGATCCAAGTATACAACTCTGTCATTTTTACCCTCCGCATCAACCTCCCTTTTGAAGTCGTCCAACGGCGACAAGAACAAGTCGTAGTCATCGTAATGAATGGGGATTGTGACATCGGGATCAACCAGCTTAACAAGCTGCATTCCCTGCTTGGCATCCATGGTTACCATCAACAAGGGAACGGAAGGGCCTGGGATTGTGGTTCCCCCGAGATGAACCAGCATCAAGTCAATCCGCTCATTATTGAGCCACTCGGGGATTTTCTTGAGTTCGTCGACCATCAAAGTATCGCCAGATATGTATATGCGGTAGCCAGTCTCGAGTACCGCAGAGTTGGCTTGTGGGCCAATACTGGGATAGTACCCCAACTCCAACATCCAGCCGTTCGTCGGAGGTACAGCTTTCAAGGCGTCGTTGGCAGCTGACAAAGGGCCGGGCGGGACATGCTTGCCCGGCATGCCCGTGACCTTGATAACTGCGTGCTTGCCCTGTGATTCCGATGGATGGCGTGCAATGTCAAGCCGAAGATCCTGGAAGAAGTCGAGATCCACTACCTTTGTGAACGGTTCGATTTTGCCCGGAGAGGTCAGACAGCTTTTGGCGTGCGGCGTTGTGATGATGGGAAAACTGCGATTCAACGAGTCTTCCACCTTGCGGTCGAAATGATCCTCGTGATAGTGTGAGAGAAGTATGGCGTCCAGCGGCGGGAGCTCTTCGAGGTCGATGGCTGGGTTGGTCTTGCGTTCAGCGGTGACGCCAGGTCCCAGATGAACGTGGTCCCCAGCGTGGAGAAAGTTCGGATCGGTTAGAATGCGGATGCCATGCCATTCAAGAATTGTCGTCGCTGTGCCGACGAACGATATGCTCGCATCTTCGTCTCCGGTAGATGTACCGCGGGGGTGTACGTGTTGTTTGCCGAGTGGAAGGCTCGCGGGCGCTTTCGTTTGGATTCCCACTCGGAGAAGCCCTTCTCTGCGGGCTGGATTCAATGTGAGATGCTTCAAATCAGACATATTGGGCTCGTTGACTGTCAAAGTAATGTTCTGGCAACGCTTAACAACTTGAAGTGGGCGAAATGGTTAGGTGGGTTTGATTGATCACTATATAAGAGCCCGGGAACTCGGGGAATCAACCGAGTCACCATGACGTACGCAATGAACTGCAATGATGCAATCATCAGCAGCGAATACGCGCAATATACGCCGTTATAATCGGTAAACTCACATTAGTTCTGTGGCACAACCCATTGTGGTTATGTCGTAGGTTGTAATTGTTCAAACTTTACACGCTGTTCAGGATAGAGACTCGAACTTGCATGATATTTTCGAACTTGAGACGCGAAGCGAAACACGCTGCATTCCCATCACGACTGACATCTCCGTCGAATATAAATATTCGATGTCTCATATGTCCAACACCTTCTTCACCTTATGCCT